>BQNB010003639.1:27003-113356 GCA_026074375.1 Tanacetum coccineum | reverse complement strand
CTATGACGCAACGCCTCATGCTAAAGCTTGAGGCTTGGCTATGCCGCTACGCCACGCTTCACGCTATTTATAACCTTGGTTACAAGTATAACAATTGAATACATTTTTTTTTGAACGGCGGCATATTATAAAAAGCTAGCAAACATTTTTTTTTTGAATACATTTAATTTCCGTAATGTAACTTCTATTCACTTGTATGTATTATTTCATAGCAAAAGACAAATCTTTCTTTAATAAGCAATGTTTTCAAGATTTAATGTATTAAATTTTTCAACATTTCTTATTTTAGTAGTTATTCAACTTTCAAGATAATCCTAAATTCTCTTTATAAGTAGTATAGAAGATACATCTTATTTACTTCAATGTCGTGCAATTTAAATTTGATATGTAATGTAATTCAATGTTGTGATCTTTAAGTTAAATAGTGTACTTAAAATTGAATGCTACAAAGTGTTAAGCAACAAACAATTTGAATCTTGAACATTGAATCTCAAGTTGATTAATGAACACAAAGATTAATCAACATACCTCAAAGATTTGAGTTATAGACCAAAAGAAGCGAAATGTTTACGGCCAAGAAGCCAAAATTATACGTCTAAGGACTATAAAGATTGAATTGGTGATCGACCTCAGTGCTTTGGATCCTCAGTTTCACAATGTTAAGTCATACGAAGACATAATAATTCAGACACAATAATGTATAACATATTCAGCTAAACATTATAACACTACTAGCAAATGCCTCTTAGGGTATGTGAGTGACCCAATAATATAGAGGTTGTGAGTTCGTCTCGTTGAAGACATATGTGAGATAAGTGGTGACGTACGTTGTAAAAATTTACCGTTCAAGAAAAAGTTTTATTACACGTACTACCACATAGAATCTGCATTTGTGTTATCTATACATAATGAACTGTTTAAATATAGTAAATCACTTAAATTCAAAGTAAAACACTTAAAAAACAAGTGGTATAGTAACATGTCCCTTCAATTCACCCTATTTATGTTTCATATCCTTACAATGACATAACATTCAAGAACATAATGAAATGTACTGTATGGAAGATTCAGCATTCAATAAAACTTACTTGCTTCCAAACTGTCACAGCTCAGTAGTATTAAACATGTGGTTGGTTAAAAATTTTAAAACAACATTCAATTCTTATAAATGCTTTCCAAACAAAAACTTACACCATCTTGTCATCGTCATCATCATCATCATCGTCATCATCTAAACTATGATAATCATGACGTTGATAATGTATGCATGTATGTATAAAGAATATCATGGATAGGTTTTTAGAGTAGCACCACAAAAAGTACAAATAATAGCCTTACAACATTTCCAATAAAATGGGATGTAGCAAAATCTTGTTTTGGTCACGATATCAGCGACACTTGCTCCTCGTCGACATCTTGAACATGATCCAGCCACCGGCTTAGTCCTCTTTACATTACGTTTTTGATCCACCAGAAAGCAAAACACCACCATATATCTCTCTCTATGTTTGGATATAGAGAGATATTAATGAGAGAGAGAGGAGTGGGGTGAGGTGAAGGGGAAGGATTTATTAAACTGAAAGGAATTTGGGTTTTTATGATGTAGTCTATAATGGTGTGGATCACATAGCAATGTCCTAATCTTAATTTATACCAAACCGACAATATTATGCTTTATGATCAATGTACATGTAACATGTTCATCAAGTAACTAAATAACATGTAGCAACAATATAATGAATAATTGAATAGGGTATAAGTAGGTTGTCTAGATTTTAGATGATACTTGTTAATCAGTTTTACGAGTAAGTCGATATATATGTAGTAATTCTAGTTGTTTTAGCTTCCTGTCATATGGTTTGTCGTTTGGCTTGGCGAATAGTTTTCGATCAAGTGGTTGCTTTTGATAGCTTAGGTTTGGTGCGCCATATATTTGGTTTTGGTTTATCCTATGGTGCATTATAATTTGTGTATGTTCGCTAATGTTTTTCAAAAAATATATATGTCGTTAAGACATAGCTAATTTTAAGTGGATGAAGATCAAATCAATCCGATGAAAATCAAACTATAAGAACACATGCCATAAGCGTTGGCGAAAATCAATCGACTCCTTAAGCATTTTGAAACACATTAAACTGGCGGAGAAATGCCTCTTAACAGCATCTTAATCTGACTCATTCAAACGCGGTCAGACATTTGGGTCATTAAGACTGTTTTTTTTTTCATGTCATTCAGAGGCAGTAAGAGGCAAAAGACTTTCAGACGTTGGTTTTTTTCTGGCCATTAAGAGCAGTAAGAGGACACAAACTCTACTGAACTAGATTGAATGGTTTGTCTTAACACCTCTTAATGTCTCTTTTTTTCTTTTTTTTCTATTTTTTTATTTTAATGTTTTTTTCATTTCTTGATTTTTTTTCTTGTTTCACTTTTATCTTTTGTATTAAAAGTATAAAAATAATATGATTGTATATGTTTTTTTTATATAAAAATGTAAATAAATACATATGTGTCCAATTTATATTTGTTAAATTGAAGGGTACGGTTCGGAATCATACATCTTATATTTTAACGCGACTCTAATCGTTAAAAATTTTTAATTTAACTCATAACACGTTAACATTGTCGAATAAACATGAATTGCATGTTCTTTAATTACTTTTAACTTTAAATTGATTACATTATATAAATTTTGTTTTTTTTATTTAATAAAAATTATTTTTTGTGCAATGCAATCATTTTATATTTAAATTGTAAAAACTATTGTTTAACACATATATACATGTTTACCAAAACAAACAGTTTTATTTCATTCAGATTCAGACTTCTCAACCACTTATTCAGATTAAGATGGAAATCAGATTCAGACTTTTCTATCAATATTCAGATTCAGAATGTCGAATCAGATTAAGATGTCAGAGCCTCTTTAATAAAACATAACAGCACCTAATATTCGTAATCAAATATATAGTATATTTTTACAACGTAACACGATTAACTCTTACTAAAAATACCTCTCCTGTCATAATGATAAACATTCATCTTTTGTAACATTTATTACAAAATTTACTTTATATAGTATCCATTAGTCCATATATGTCGCATACATATGCATTGGATATGATCAATGTTTTGTTTGTATACTTTTTCTAGCTTCTAAAGTAATGTAAGCATAATCTGTAGTAGCTCGAGATTTCAGCCAATTAAACCTCGAGATTTCAGCCGATTAAACCATCAAAATGATCGATAAATGACATGTTTGATTTTCAAACGTTGACTTTGTATCATGTATATAACCTTTAGGCCGAGACGTATGAGGTGAGTTTTTGCAAACTCACCTAGAGACTTTCAAATGCACGCGTGAGTGCGATCCCGGCCAAAAACTCACCTAGATGAGTTGCCACTATCTTGGTGAGTTTTGCCTCATTTGTGCACCAACTTTGTGAGTAACTCACGTAAGCGAGTTTTGATAAATGGTGGCCCCCCTTATTTTATATCCGTTATAATTATAAAAAAAACTTTTTTAAAAACCTCAATTTTTACTTATAAATACCCACTAATTCACACATTTTATACACAATTATTCCTACTTTTAAATTATACCCACATTTAAAATTAATATGGCTTGTTCACTTTCACACACCGTTGATGAAATCCACACTTTGGTTCAAATCTAATTCACAAAGATAGCGTTCGTCAGAAAGCGATGATTGATTTAGCCGTGCAATTTGACAATGCAAGCGCAGCTAAACACGATCTTAAAAAAGCATACGAGAAATGCAATGACATTCCACAGAGACCGTACTTTGACACTTTTTTGAAACAAGAATCTGATAAAGATTACGAGATGAATCTTGCTATTTATAGAAAGGCAGCTAAAATAGAAAAACAAATTGAGACTAAATATGTTTGGTTATCTAAAAATACCAACTCCTTTCATTTCCCCCTATAAATACCAACTCTTTTTACTATTTTTTTCACACATTCAAACAACATTTCAAAAACTCACCATGTCTGAAACCAACCAAAGCAATCCTTCAGCACCTGAAGAACCAATCGAAGCAATCCCCCAACAACCTTACACAACCCCAACTACGACTCAGAAATCCATAGGGGTGGTTCGTCATCTGAACAACATACGCACCAGCCCACATCTCTCATTACTGAGGGATTTCTTACTGAGAAAGAGTATCAACAACTACTTCAGGATGAAGAGGTATTAAGAGAAACATTGAAAGAACAAGCAAGAGCTGATAAAATGTTGGAGAGAATTAAGAAGAACAAGCCGAATATGAGTTATTCACGTTGGAATTTGGGGTGCAATCTGATTCGGAATACGAATCAAATTAATAATCTATGTATTGTTTTTAATCTAATGTTTTTATTATAAATGTAATGTTTTAACGTAATGTTTTTATTATTATGTAATATTTTTAATCAATGAATAAAAGTTTTTAATTTAGTTAACGTTTTTATTAATTTCGTACGTTTACGTAAATATTTTTTTTTAATTTATAAATAAAAGTTTTTATAAATTAAAAAAAATGTGAGTTTTAGTTGTAATGTGAGTTCTTATTACGGTTAAAGGTGAGTTGTAAGGTGAGTTTTATTTGGAGAGAGAAAACTGATGTGGCGCTGACGTGTCATGTGAGTTTGTATCAGTGTTCTAAAAGGCGCGTCTTGGCGCCGCAAAGGCGTGAGGCGTAGCCTCGCCATTACGATATGGACCTTGGCGTTGACGTTAGGCGTAGCGTGAGTTAAGGCGTCAAAAGGCGCGCAAAGGCACGCTAAATTGCAAGGCGTGGCGCCATATTTAGAAGCTTTTAGAAAAAAATTAGGCTATTTTGTATTTGGGCTATTTTTTTTTGGCTCCGTAATTTTTAACTCAATTTTAAGTAAAAGTGAGTATATGATCACGAAGACTACAAGTTCATGTTGCTTTTATGCATAACACTTTTTGTAAACTCAATATGTATATGAAATATGATATTATTATATAAATTTATAAATATTATTTTGCCGCTATAGTCACGTCTTGAAAGACGCCATGACTTCGCAAAAGCTTCTAAGACTTGAGGTGTGGCCGTGACATCACACCACACCTCACGCTATTTATAAGATTGGTTTGTATATTCCATACCGTTCAGCCTTATGGATGAAGTAGACATTACTGTAATCGTAACAGTGAATATTTTTGTCTTGTTTTAAAGCAGATAAGTAAGGCACCCACTGTCTATCTGTCAAAATTCCATTCCATTTTTATATTAAAATATATCATATGGGTCCATAACTCGCCACCACTTGCAACAACCTCATTTCACACACACACAATTCTCAGTTAACATGTTATCACTAGATGGGTAAAACAACAAGATGGATCCGTTCACTTTTCAAACCAAACAAAAAAACCTCTTCATCTCCAAATAAACATAAACAAAAACAGCAATATGTGTCATCAGAAGGTGGTTCATATCCTGAGTCATCATCACTTGATCATGCAAATAAACATGCTATAGCAGTTGCAGCCGCCACAGCTGCTGTAGCTGAAGCAGCTTTGGCGGCTGCACATGCTGCAGCAGAAGTCGTAAGACTTACTGCTGGCAGCAGTACTAGTGTTGTTGCTAGTACTAGAGGACGTAAAGTGGTGGCAGCTGTCAAGATACAGTCTGCTTTTCGGGCGTATTTGGTGAGTGAAATTACTATTATACCCTTGCATGGTTGTGGATATTACGTCGGTTGTGATAGGGATATTGCTAGTATGTACATTTAATGTTGGTTTGGTTGCCCATGAGATGACAGTGTCTGATGTCAATATTTTTGTTTTTTGATGAAAAATATTTTTGTTTTTTGAGGCATTTACATCTATATTCTTACAAATATTCAATATTACATCAATATCTTTTTTAATTTTTTAATTGCGTCATTATCTTTCATAAACTTTTATAATTACATCAATACCCTTCTCATGCTTTTGAAATTACATCAATATCTTTCTTAAAATTTTAAATTCTCATATACATAAAAAAATCATGTTTTCTCATCAATTAAGACCAAATATGCATATGAACAAATAAATATATATGAGCAATATTTTTTTCATATTCATAAACTTTTGTAATTATATCAACACGTTTTTTTGTCGTTAGCATTTACATCTATATCCTTACAAAAGTTCAATATTACATTAATATCCTTCTCAATTTTTTAATTACGTCATTATCCTTCATAAACTTTTATAATTACATCAATATCCTTCGCAAACTTTTATAATTACATCAATACCCTTCTCATACTTTTGAAATTACATCAATATCCTTACCAAAATTTTAAATTCTCATATACATCAAAAAAATAACATGTTTTCTCATCAATTGAGACCAAATATGCATATGAACAAATAAATATATATGAGCAATATTTTTTTCATATTTATATCCAAACTTTTGTAATTATATCAACACGTTTTTTTGTCGTTCGAGGCCAAAAATTATATATGAATAATATGATCATGATCAATATGAGAGATAAATAATAATTTCATAATCTAAAATCAATATAATTATGATTTAATTGATTTTTGAACATATATATCATTCTTAAAAGTGTAAGAAAGATATTGATGTAATTAAAATTTTTTGACAAGGACGTTGATGTAATTAAAAATTTAAGAAGGATATTTATGTACTATCAACTTTTGATAAGGATATACATGTAAATTTCCTTACAAAAGTTCAATATTACATCAATATCCTTCTCAATTTTTTAATTACGTCATTATCCTTCATAAACTTTTATAATTTCATCAATATCCTTCGCAAACTTTTATAATTACATCAATACCCTTCTCATACTTTTGAAATTACATCAATATCCTTCCCAAATTTTTAAATTCTCATATACATAAAAAAAATAAACATGTTTTTTCATCAATTGAGACCAAATATGCATATGAACAAATGAATATATATGAGCAATATTTTTTTTATATTTATATCAACACGTTTTTTTGTCGTTCAAGGCCAAAAAGTATATATGAATAATATGATCATGATCAATATAAAAGAGAAATAATAGTTACATAATCTAAAATCAAGATTTAATTGATTTTTGGACATATATATCCTTCTTAAAAGTGTAAGAAGGATATTGATGTAATTAAATTTTTTTGACAAGGACATTAATGTAATTAAAAAATTAAGAAAGATATTTATGTAATATCAACTTTTGAAAATGATATACATGTAAATTTCCTTTGTTTTTTTGACAACATTTGTTTTGGGATTTGTGGACACAATTGTTTTTAAAATATATTTTTTTCTGGTTTTTAAAGTGAGTTTGTTCAATTCCTTCCTCTAGGACCACACAATTAAAAACATGTTGGTTTCTAGTCTGATTTAAGAAAATTCCGTTACTCTGTGTGTGTGTTTAGCTATTTATTACTCTTGTTAACGGAAAATGATATTTCTTTCTACTATCTGTGCTTATCATGAATTTTTATGATAATGACAAACTGGAAAAACCAAACACCTAAGAGCAGTGGAGTTTGGTGTTTTCGTGCCGAGAGGTGGTGTCATGAGAAAATGAACAATTTTTTTTTAACACTAACATTCATCACAAAACACCTATATAATCATGGGACACACTTTGGCCCACGTATAACCCACTCAACACGAATTGAACAAAAAAAAATAATAAATAAAAAAATGAAAGAATCCGACCGTGTGGGCTGGTGGGTACGGCGTGAGCCCCTAACAGCCGAGATGGGTATGGTTGTGGCGCTCTGGGGTTTGACCGGTGAGATGATTGTGTGTATGGAAGGGTGAGTAGGAAGCTTTATGATATAACAAATGTTTTTTTTTTTAATAAATACTTTCTGGTCTTTTAACTAGAATTATGTTGATGTCTCATATTGTAGCAATTGAACATTAAATTTAAACAGGCCAGTACATGTTATTTTCATAACAGAGAAGATTAATAGCAAACATTAATTTGCCAGACAACTGTTGGTTTATAATAGTAGGATTTAAGAGGTGTAATATACACATTGGTAGGTGTCAGGTGTATGGTGTGATAGAATTGAAGGGGTGTTTGGGCCCATCAGTTTGGTACTGATAGAGTGCTAGTTAAGGCAACAAATATCTAATAGTAGGATTTAAGAGGTATAATATGATTTAAGAGGTTTTGTATTTTGCACCACATAGTCAATTTTGAAACACTCAGTGTCTCATTAGGAACACCCCCTAACTGGTATTTATTAGTAGATTATTTTAGGGACGCGAGTGGTTTTTAGTTCTTTCGAATAATACACTAAACACACTGGCTAACGATGTCCCTTACGAAATGTTATACAGTAGTTATAAAATAAGTAATCTTGTTGAATCTTTCGAAGAAAAGAACAAATGTGGGTTATTTTGCGTTTCACCACTTAGACGGGCGTCAAAACCCTGCTCTTTAACTTTGTAGTTAATGAATATATTTAAGAAAAGTAGTACAAATTTTGCTCCTTAAACTCAAATCCTTTGTAAATGCCGTTACGCTTTTTGGTGTGCTACTTATTGTGGTGCATATGCAGGCTAGAAGAGCACTAAGGGCACTTAAAGGATTAGTAAAGCTGCAGGCACTTGTTAGAGGCCGCATTGTGAGAAACCAAAGTGCAGACATGCTTCGGCGTATGCAGGCCATGGCTCGTGTCCAAGCTCGAGCTTGTGCCAGTCGAGCTTCGCTATCCGCTTCACCACATTCAAGTACCAGGTCCTCCAACTCTCACACTCATCATGTAAGTTTCCAATACCCAATATGCCCTTTTGTTCTTTCGGATAACATATCAGCACATGGAACTGCATGTCAACAAGTTTTTTTTAAAGGTTAGCGTAAGTAATACACGTCTTAAGGCACCCATTGGGGAAATCGAAGTTTGAACCTTTTAGAAGGTCAATCTGGTAACATGTCAAATTGATACATACCTGTCAAGTTGATTTATAATCAGAAAGTTAAGCTAACATAGATACACATCAAATGGGTCGAAACTCGTTGAAAGTGTATTGCTAATGCATACAACCTACCAAAATCTTTATAAGTATGATAATCTACAATTGCAGCAATATAGTTGTAGATCATGTTTTCATTCTGAAAACATAAGTAGAATAAAAACCTTTAGAGATAAAGTGTTTCCGTGCCAATCCATCATGACCCGACCCAATACCAAAAAGTAAATTTTTTTTGGAGGGTTTTTCTTACCCCTCCACACTATTGGTGTCTCTTGGAATATAGTTACTACGTGGAAAACATAAATTCAGATAACACTACCCTTCAACCATTCACAGTTGAACTATGCAATTTCTAGATCACTTGTGTAACCGCAAAAATATTAACTAAGTCATAAATAAACAACCTAAAACAAAAAAATTAACAAACAAACCAAACCCACTTCTTCATTACTGCCACACCCGCTCACCTCTACGTTTGTAAAAAACAGACATAGGCACTCTTACACCCTATTCTTTACACACTATAAAATTCACAAATGGAAAAGGCATCTTCACATCCACGAACAGTTTAAAAACGGACAAATTGGTTAGAAAACTGGATGGATGATATGTCTTGGAGCAGTAAACAATGTCGGCCTGACGACGAAAGAAGTGACAAGATTCTTGAAGTTGATACATGGAAGCCTAATCTTAATCCGAGCCCAAGTAACAGGTCCACCCATAACTCTTATTCCACGCCAACGAAACCCTGGAATCCAAGCTCTAGACTTTGGTCCAGGGAAATGTTGCCATTGGGTTCAATGATCCATCGAGATGCGGAGAAAATCATAACAGCTGATAACACACCTCGGGCTCGTTCCCCTGGTTCTAGGCCCGGAAGTAGCCATAAACGAAGTCCTTTTAGTGAATACTCGCGTAGTGTATTTGGTGACTACACGAGTTATCCAAACTACATGTCTAATACGGAATCATCACGAGCTAAATTACGGTCCCATAGTGCTCCAAGACAAAGGGTTCAATTTGAAAAATCAGGTCATAACAACTAGGCTACTTTGGATTATTCTGATAGTGTCTCGGAAAGAGGGTATCGAAGCTAGATTTGATCGGGATTCGAGATTTAAACTACTTTTTAAATTGCAAAAAATGAAGTCTATTTTATAGGTTCTTAATTTGTGTTTTTATGTTATGAGGATGGTGGTGTGTTAGCCAACATGAATCTTTTAACATGGATGCACAAGAACAATAATTAAAGTGTATATGTTAACTTACTTGTGTTTATTAAACTCTGCGGTGTCTTTAACATACCTCGAGACAAAAATTTTTGAAATTATAAAAACAATATTACAGGAACGCAAATAAAGTATACAAAGTATGTACAGAACAGCAAACAATGAAATCAGGTATGGAAACGTTTACACCCAAAAGCACTAGCCAAATATGCCAATCGCCAAAAGCTTCCAAATCTACACTCAGATAATAATCTTCAATAGTTCTTTTCCCCGGGTATGAAAACTGGTTTGACAACAGAACGTAACTTAAGAACCATATGCTACATAAAAGTTCGCTAAAGAAACAATTTCACTAAATTTTCACTAATTTAACCACTACATATCCCTGTAGAAAATACATGAAATTGCAAAGGTGCAGACCACATTCAGAAAGCTATATACTTACAAATCATTCTCTTCCATAGTCAGCATCATCAGGGGATGGTTTAACGTCAATGGTGAATTCATATTCTTGGTCGCATCCCATGTAAGAGTCGGACACGAAATATAGCATGTAACTTTTCTTCCCAGCTTCACTTGGAACAGTAATGTTATCAAGCTTCACCGTAGCCTTCATTTGCACTGAAACCCTCTTGATCGCAAGCAACTGATCACTTTTGGTATCACCAACTACAAGCCACCATCCCTCTTCCTTGGTTGTCGGATATCTTGGAGCATCCACTGGCCCAACCTCAGTCCTACCCTCTAGATCCCTTTCAATTGTCACCATCAACGTCATGTCATCCCCAGCCCTAATGTTATCACTATTCAACACGTCATAGGTCAAATCAATATTCGGAAAACGGTTACAAAACTTTGCAATATCTATTAACTGTGGATCCGACATTTGTAACAACTCCCGTCTCTCATCGTCTTCCATTGACAACAAATCAAACACAGTCTTGATACTATTTCCAGGATTTTCTTTGCATCGATTTGCCAAATCTTTAGTAAAATGAGGCAGCTGCAAGAGAGGAGAATCCCGTTCCCACATGCCTTGTGTAAGCATTTGGCTAACTTCCATAGCAAGAAGAGCTAAAGTAAGCCAGCCGATGAGTGAAATAACATTAACTATAGCTTGAACCAACCTACTAGCAGATAAAAGCACTTCATGCTGATCAGAAACGAGATTTCCACCTACCCTCTGCCTAGAAAAGTGAGCTTGTAGCAAAGCATTGGCCTTCACATGTGGGTCTGCGTATCTTGGGTAATCAAATGGAAACCTCTGATGATTGATCAGCTTGCGTATCAACTCCTCTTCTCCAGGGCGTATACGGAGTGGTTCATACTCCAAAGCTGACGCAAGAATCTCCAAAAGACCCTTCAACTTTTTTTTGCTAGTTATTGAAGAACTAAACCGTTCTATTGTTGTGTAACTGGTGTAATAGTATGAAGCAATCATACCGAGGTTATCAGGAGAGACATCAACATCTTCATCAACGGTAACACATTTACTTGCTTCCAAATCACTTAATGTGTTCTCCACAAGTTCAGAGAGATGATCCGAGAGATGCCTTTGACTGACACCTTGAAGATTGTAGTAATTAGGGTTCTGGGTGAGCCTCCTATACATAAACGTCCAGGTTAGATAGTCGACCGCATCCTGCTTGTTTGCAATCACTCTTGCAACAACTTCGGCATTCAAGTTATCATGTAGGTGATGATGCAAATGGCTTTCGACTGGTAATGATTCGAACAAAAACTTTTTATAGTATTCTTTTCGTGGTGCATGACAAAAGATAACACATTTCCCGGAATTGTCGATAAGAGGCCGACTAGCATGACCCATCATCTGAAGAAGATCAGTAACAGGATAATCAGTGTGGGCATTTTCACGAGCATCATAATACTGGGTCTCCATAACAACCACCAAATGCGCACCAAGAGATATACCCCAACTCATAGTACCACTCATTACACAAACTTGAATACTACCACTTTTAAAGAGTGTCTCAACTATATCTTGGTCAGTACAAGTTAGAACCTCGTGCAAATAGCCGACCCCATATTTCAGAGTTTCCTTCAGCATGGGTTCCCTAATTCGGTCGATAAATGGTGCCAACTCATCTTCAGACTGAAGTAAGAACAACGGCTTCGCTCCATTGTCTACACCCGCGTATTCGCTCTCTGCACTCGAGTATGTCATCAGATCTACAGCTGTAAGGCGGGCATGCTTCCTAGTAGGAACAAACACAATGGCTGGTTTTTTATTCGTGGCATGCTGGACAATAGCAGTATAAGTAGGTTTGCTCATTGCTTGCATTCTAGCTTCAAAATTAGCTAGGTCTATACCTTGAATGTGAACTTCAAGAGGCACTGGCCTGACACGGGGCGTGAAATTGAAAATACCATGTGACGTGGCACCAATCCACTCCCCTAAATCTTTAGCATTCGCAAGTGAAGTCGATAACGCCACTATTCTAATAATGTGACCCTGACTAGCAATGTATCTCATCCTAGAGACTATCACCTCCAAAAACAGGCCCCCACCTTGACCCCCATTTAAATGCAACTCATAGACAATTGAAAAGAACTTACTTGCTGAAATGTTCCGCTGCTTTCCCAACGGGAGATTAATGATCCATCTATCGGAGTACTGATTATTATTCTGGCTTTTCCCGGAGTTATTTCGAGGATTCGGCTGCTGTTTCACCAGTCAGCATAGATACTTCTAAACCAAGACCATCTCCAAATTTCTTCTTCCATTCACTATACCGCTCCTTTGCAAGTGCTTCAACAGGAGCAATATACACAGCACGCATAACACTTTCACCACCTTTCTGGTGGTTCCTCAAAACTGAAAATTCTGCACAAACAGTCTTCCCACTCCCAGTTGGAGCCGCAACCAACACATTGTCATCTGTATTATACAACACTGTAAAAGCTTGCGTTTGGATAGGATTAAAATGTTTGAATTCTTGATAAAGTGATTCGTATAACGGGTTCCTGAGAGCAGTAACAGGGAGTGGTTGCAGATCCAGCAACTCAGTTGGAGGTGGGTACTTTTCTGGTAAGATCAAGTGACAAAAAGAAACCGGCAAAACGGACAATGACCCAAGCCATCTGTCTGAGACTACCTTAATGAAATACTGAGGTGGCAAAGGTTCAGAGATCTGAACAGTGAAACTCAAAGTGTGGTCCTCATCAATATACTGTTTTTTCAGCAGGAAATACTCATGATGGAGAATGTATTCACCGTCATTATCTTCTACAATCACCCAAAACGGTTCAACATACCCATGAATCCTATCTTCCCACTGAAAATCAGGAGCGATAGTGAGTTCAACCCTCAATGTGGTACGGGTGATTGGTTGAACATGTGCAGCCAGATTAAGTTTCGGAAACTGGTGAATGCATTTGTGCAGTTTTCTTCCAAATTGGTTAGCGCGAACAAGCTCTCCAAGTTCTTGTGACGAGAGATCATAATACCGTTCCCATGCAAGATCTTTTCTCTCAAGTTTCATCAATATGTCATTTTTAACCCCGTGAAATTGGCGCAAAGGAGTTTGGACACTCCAGATCCTCTTGTTAATCATTTTGCACAAGTTCAAAGCTTTCCCAGCTAATTTTGCCCACCCTTGTTTCAATACGATTTCAAATATAGCACGCATCAGACGTCCCGCACTCTGCAAAACCAAAGTACAGCTTATGTTAATATCCAGGTAAATATGAATACAAAAGTACTTGTACATGGAATTTACAATATTGCAGCCGAATAGAAAAAACATTGACATGAAAGAGTAATATAAGCAATAAGCAATATTGTAAAAGATAAAACCAACCTGAGTTATAAACACCATGTCAGAAGTCAAAGAGAGTCCTTCGAGCTTTAGCTGAGAGATGTATGCTTGGAGTAAGACATTGATCTTCGCACTGGGTTCTTCCAAACCTTCTTTAATTGGAATAGGAACACGATCCAAAAGCTTAGCAAGTTCCATCTTCTCATCTTGTCTTACTGTTACGTATTTAAATTCCTCGCTGAGTGAGAACAACCAACATAGCTCGATATCACCCATGGTGGGCTTTAGATGCTCATTGTAAGTGGCAATTGTTCCATGAGATATGTAATAGTAACTTGCAACTCGACCCAAGTCAGTCACATGAAAGTAGCCACTTTTTCTATCATACTTCACCAACCTGTTTTTGTCCAGTATTGTGGCAGCAGAATGGACCTGAAAGGGATAATAACAAACATTAAATAAGTTCTAATATGCTATAAAACATAAAACATGTTATATATACACCATTCCTAAAAACTACCCAATTACTCAAATAACACATGATGGCCCAATTCATGCTAAAATGAACCAAAATTATTTACAACATATTACGGATACAGAGCCAACGAGCCTTCATTTAACAGTCACAAGTCTATGTCATGAAAGGGGAAGATGATTTCTTAAACTAATTTGTAGAGGCTTCAATAAATTCATAAATACAGCACAAAGGGTACAATTTTCTTCTAATTTCGACACCACTTTTATACTTATAGCAAAATTCAAGAACTAAGATCACACAAAAAGGCTACTTTCAGGGTTTTCGGAATCATGTCACTGAATAAGTGAAAAGGAAATGACACATTAGAAAATAAAGACATGTACAATGCATATATCAATAATTAGCTAAAGAAGACGATGAAGCTACACATACTGCGCAAAATAAAAATAAACTGAGATTAAGGTTTAGTCAGAAACTTACCAGATCAGCTCCCGTATCCTTTAGTAAATTATCTGTGTTAAGAACATCAGCAGGTAAACCATAAAGGGTAGGATTCTGCGACATACGTATATACAAGTACGTGTAACTAAGCCAATGTTGGGCTTCTTTTGCATTCTGGATGGTTCCAAGGACTATTTCTGCGTTCAACTGATCAGCCAACTTTGAAACAAACTGACTCTCGATGGGAAGCTGTTGATTCATCAAGGAAAGATAGTATTGCAGCTCACTGTGACCAGTTATAATAATCCCTTCACCATAAGTATCATACTGTGGCCTCCCCGCACGACCCAACATCTGCATAACATCCAAAGGACTAAGCTCTGTCCACGCACCCTTTTCTGGATTATATATCTGTGTTCCTTTAATAATCACCGTGTGTGCAGGCAAATTCACACCCCAGGCAAGAGTAGCTGTCGAGACCAGTACTTGAATGTGCCCCTTAGCAAATAGATCCTCAACAAGTTGACGGTCAGCCCTGGCCATTCCCGCATTATGAATTGCCAAACCATAGGGAAGGAGATCTTTAAGATCATTGCTTTCAACAAGCTCAGTATGTTCATGGAGAATCTCACGGCTAGCGCTATCTTCTTTCAAAAAGACCCCTAGAGTGTCATTAGCAAGAGCGGTGTCTCTGATTGCACGAGCAGTCTTTGTCGTTTCTTTCCTCGAATGCACAAATATAAGCACCTGATGCTCTCCAGCCACACCTATAACCTTTTCATAACAAATATCATTCATCAATTGAAATCTCTGTAATGGCTTCTTTACTGTGATTCCAATATAATGCTGCGCGAGTGGAACAGGCCTATAACTGTTGTCAAAGTGAAACAGGCCTTTCTTCAAGTCAACTCGCAAAAATAATGCAACATCATCATAGTTGGGAAGCGTTGCAGATAATCCAATGATACGAACCTATCAAGTCAACTCGCAAAAATAATGCAACATCATCATAGTTGGGAAGCGTTGCAGATAATCCAATGATACGAACCTATCCCATACTAGGCTCGTATCGGTTCATAAGTCCAAGTGTAGAACTCACTCAAAAAGCTAGCTTGTTTGAGGAGGGGACACCTAGACATTATAAACCATCAACCAATCCCATACTTGGCCGATGTGGGATCATAACAATACCCCACCCTTTGAAGAACCAACGTCCTCGTTGGTCACGGCTATGTTGGTCACGGTTGGCACCCCTCTTTGGGTCCAAGCCACCACTCCATAGGCCACCACTCCGAGCTCGTTGGTCACGGCTATGTTGGTCACGGTTGGCACCCTTCTTTTTTTGGGTCCAAGCCACCACTCCATAGGCCACCACTCCGAGTGTTGGAACCTCGAAAGGTAGGGCTAGCTCTGATACCAATTGATACGAACCGGATCGATTATAGAATAAAGAGGAAAATAAACAAGATAGATGGTTTATGTTAATGGGATAAACCGACCCCCCGATGGTTTATATTAATGAGATAAACCGACCCCCCAATTGATAAACAAAACAATACTTAATATTCATTCCACATAATAAGAATTACAATCCTAATGCCCTATTTATAATAAAAGACTTAACTTGTTGACTAAGATAATATAATTAAGGAAACTAAATAAACTAATTAATAATAATAATATGCAGGATCATATCAATATGCAGGATCATATCAATACTCCCGCCTTCAAAAACACCTTGTCCTCAAGGTGTTGCTTCAAAATCTTGCCTCACGTGAGTGTTTTGCTTCCTTCTAGTAAGCTTTTCTCCATATTTTTCTGCCTCTCTTTATCTGTTACCCTCATGGCATGCAAACTGCTCCAATAATTGCAACCAAATCAGGCCCCAGTTTTCGACAAATCGTCTTCAATCTGGTTCCTGTGTTCTTGGTCTCTAGCTCTTGCTAAACGAGTGCACCAAACTATCTTCAACCTGTTATGCACAAGGAAATTTACGAGGCTAAACTTATCATATTGGAGATGCACCAGTAGCTTTGTTTCGACTTCACAGTCAGCACACTCTTCAAGAATCTTAAGTACCTCTTCAGCAAGCTTCTGGCTCTGTTGTGGATCAATCTTCTGGTCATAAGCCTGTGAGATTTTCCGTTGAAGCCAATATGCATCAATATCATGTACGTTAAGGATTATACCCTGATTACCATCTTGCGACTCTTCATTATCAATACCCCCATCCATCTGCATACCATTATTCCCATCTTCTTCCTCCTCGTCATCTTCCTGAAGAAAATCAAGATCACTCTCATCGTCATTCTCCTCAATCTCTTCAAACTCAACAGCCACACCAAGAGCATCTTCACCATACGTTACACTAGACCCACCTGCATAACTACCTGCATCATGAAAATCTGTTACAGTTCTTCCAATCGAAACCAACTGATCAAAAACCTGATCCGGCATAGTCTTCAACAGCTTCTCGATAACCACCTTCTTATCACGATTCTTCAACGTATCGTTCTTCAACACAGCCAGAATCTCATCCGCAGCACCACTAACAACATTCAACGGCTGCCCACCCAACTGCTGTTGTATCACATTAAGCAACACCTCATATGCAGCGCGAGTTTCCTTCGTTTTAGGCTGGTAAACACCTTCCTCATCCATACTCGTGAGAACACTCTCCTCTTGAACACGCCGCTTCTTACTCTGTCTTTCATCAAAAGAAGAGGTTAACGGATCACACCCCTTCTTCTTCTTCTTATCCGGTCTCTCTCTATAAACACGGTCACCAAACGTCCTCGGATCAATCCTTCCAGACAAAGACTCAGCCTCCCCATTCGGCTGATCATGAGTATCTCTCGGCCTTGTATCCGTAGTCAACACCAGATTGGAGTTAACTTTGTAATCATACTGGTTAACCCTAGCACGTGCCTCAGCACCGCCACCTAATTGCGCCATATCTCAAATATATCAAACACCTATAATATCACCAAATAAGTCAATCAATTAGAACTAAACCCTAGAAAACAACAAAATATACTATAATCAACGTAAACGAAGTGCCGGTAGTTAATAAACCCTAGCAGGCATCAACAACACCTGACTGTGCACTTTCTAATTCAGTATGTGTTTAAATTAGACAAAGTGTATATTTTATAATTAATATGTGTGTTTAAGTTAAGGAAAAGATATTGTGTTTGAGTCCTTATAACAATTAAGTGAGTGATTATGTAGGGATTTTTTATAATCCAAAAGTGAGGTGAGAAAACTTGTGAGAGACGTTTTGTGCGTATTTTTTTTAGAGTTTGAGGCGTCTCAATCTGTAATCACTAAATCTATATTAAGGTTTTTTAGTGGATTAGGCTTTGAGGGGCGAACGTCCAAATCGTTGTGTGTCGTGTCTTGTTTTTGTTGTTATTAAATGTTTGGTTATTCGTTGTGTGATGTCCTTTGTCGTTGGTTGAGTGTTATTATCCTTACATAATCAGTGTCGTAGTACCGAGAGTAACCGGTAGTTAATAAATTAAAAACTTAACATTATGTCGCAAAAATTCATGATATTTACATCAACTTCTTCTCTCACAACTTGTTTTGATAAAATTGGAGATGATTGTTGTTGTGATCATTACATGTGTTTACTTTGTAGGTGATGCTAACTATATTTTAAATCTAGCCTAAGTTCATTTGGTAATAAAAGAATTTGACACGTTCTCTGGAATAAAAAAAGATTTAAGGGCTCGTTTGTTTTGTGGTTATGGAATGAACTAACACTATCAATCTATCATTCAAAACGTTTGGTTTTCGGTGGGACCCAATGTTAGTATTGAAAAGAAGAAATCATACCAATAGATTGAGAGATGAGAGAAGATGTATCTTTCAAATTTTTAGATGTTTTTTATTATTACTCTAATCTTTTCTCTCACCTCATATCTAAAATAAAAATTATTTTTTTGTTTTTTTGTAATTAATAGAAAAATATAATAATATTAAATCGATATTTTATAAGAGTAAACTACATCAGTGGTCCTTGTAGTTTGCGTTGACCAACACCGGTAGTCCCTTGACCAAACTAATTGCACCGTTGGACCATAAGTGGCAAACGTTAGGCGTGGCTGGTCCCTCATTTCTTGGGGGTCCATAAACGCTAGTTAAGTTTATTAACGACAAGGGTAATATCGTCTTTTCCCACCCACTGATACCATTTATTAAACTTCCCACCCACCCTCCATCCCCAAAACGCAAACCTTTTTCACCCACAACCCTACCCATTCATCTACAAGATGTACAGTAAGTATTTTTTTTTGTTATTTTGACAATGTTGTTTAATTTAAACTCTAATGAGGCGTTACAAATGACTTGTAGTATGATTAATTGAATGTGAAATAATTGTTTTTATGTTTTGTGGCTTGAAACCCTATATTGATTCGTTTTTGTTAAATTTGTTGCAGAACTGGGGTCTACTCTATTTTCTATCAAGCTTCATTATGGAGGTGTTTTCACAAAAAGTCCAAACAGGAAATACATTAATGGTACCATTACCTTTGTTGATATGATAGATAGTGATGAATTTTCTGTCCATGAAATAGATTCTATGTTAGAAGACTTAGGACAAGATGGGCACAGGGTGATGTTTTACCATTTCTTAAAACCAGGTTGTGATTTAGACAATGGACTAGAACCTATAGCATGTGACAGAGATGTAGTCGTATTAGGTAATTATGTGACATAAGGTCTTAAACTATTTGAAGTGTTTGTTGAGCATGAAAAGACCAACCCTGACATATACACACCCCCAAAGGCTAAAAGACTAGTAATAGAAGAATTAGATGCTGAACCAATAATTTCAAAGGCAGGGATTACACTAGTGGCTAAGAAACGAGTCTTGGATGTTAATAATAATCAAACTTGTGGAAAAGAGAAAGGGAAAAGTAGTGGGAAAGACTTAGAAGGGCAAAGTAGTGCAGTTGGTAATGATGGTTCTTATGAAGAATCACAAGATCCTAATTTTGACCCATTTGCTGACTTGGACCTAATCTTACCAACAATGAGAGATAGGGAAGGTAATACTAGTGAACATGTTGATTTAGGGGATGAAACAAATAATGTAGAAATAGAATGTGATGATGACAGACATGGTGAGGAACACACAGGGGGTGATCATGAAATACATGATGAGGAAGAAAGAGAGGTTGATGATGACACAGATAAGAATATGGAAGGTAATAGTGGTCATGTTGTAGAAACAGAGGGTGAGGAAAATGAACAAGCTGTAGAAACAGAGAGTGAGGAAGACACAGAAGCAAATGATGAAACTGATAGTGAAGATAGTGATTACTTAGTGGATGAAGAAAATAATGTAGATGATGTTGATGTTGATATGAAAGACTTTGACTTTCATGTGGATGAGGGAGTAGAATTTATGGGTTGTAGAGACAGTGAACAAACAGTAGATATTGAAGAAGGAGATGGTGAGGAAATAGAAGTTTTAGACAATGATTACTTTGAAAGTGCTTCTGATAGTGATGATGAAGGTAGCAGATTAAGGAAAAGGAAATTGAAGGAGATAAGGAAACAAGCACATGCTAATGAACAGATTTACAAAACTTATTTCTATGTTGGAAAAGACTTTCCAAACAAGGAAGATGTCATGGCATACATTAAGGAGCATTCTATTGAGACTAGGAGGGAAATAAGATTTGAAAAGAATGATGGTGAAAGGGTTAGAGCAGTTTGCAGAGGTGTTATTCCTTGTCTACCATGTGTTGATGAGATAACCAGTGGAGCAAATCAGGTTATTGGACCAAGTCAGGGTAGTGGGCCTAGTCAGGTTAGTGGACCAAGTGAGGGTATTGGGTCAAAAGTTAAATGGACCAAGAAAAAAATTAAAGTGACCAGAAGCCCCCAAAAACTGACTATTAATGGGGGTAAACCTAATAGCAAAAAACAGTTGGATGGCAATCAATGTCCTTGGGTGCTTCTAGTCTCTAAAATCAAAAACAGTGAAACATGGCAGGTAAGAACATACAAATCTGAACATAAATGTTTGCAGTCAAGGAAAAACATTTATGCTACTTATCAATGGTTTTCTAAGGAGTTAGTTCAGCAATTAAAAACCAACCCTTACATTCCTGTTAGAGCAGTCCAAGAGCAACTCACACAAAAACATGAATTGAATGTCACACAGAGCAAGGCTTTTAGAGTAAAACAAGAAACTGAAAAGAAATTAAAGGGTGATTACACACAGCAATACAAGATGTTAAGGGACTATGTTATGGAGTTACAAGAAACTAATCCAAACACAACTGTCAAGATCCATGTTCAATCAGAAGCAAATCATGAAGTACCAACAAAAGTATTCAAGAGAATTTATGTATGTTTGGGCCCTTTGAAAGCTGGATTCAAAGCAGGGATGAGGGATTTGCTTGGATTAGATGGGGCATTCATGAAGGGACCATACCCAGGTCAAGTCTTAACAGCTGTTGGTGTTGATCCAAACAATGGTATCTATCCATTGGCTTATGGGCTAGTTGAGACTGAGAACACAGAGTCATGGACATGGTTTCTCACTCAACTAAGGGATGATTTGGAGCTTTATAGGAATTCTAACTTCACTTTTGTAAGTGACAGGCAAAAGGTAATAATTTCATTGAACATGCTTAACTCTTTATTTGATTACAGGGTATTATACCAGCAATTGCAAATTTGTTTCCAAATGCAGAGCATAGATACTGTGTGAAACACATTCATGAGAATATGAAGAAGAGGTGGAATGGAAATGCATACAAAGAGCTATTGTGGACAGCAGCCAGTACAACTACAGTCCCAGAGTTTCAAAAAGCAATGGAAAAGTTGAAGGAGTTTAGCAAAGAAGCTTATGAGTGGTTGAATCTGATTCCTCCCCAACACTGGTCAAGATCACATTTCTCAGGTATGAATTTTTTTTTGTATTTACTGTAATTGTATACTTAGTGTCTGTTGTTAAGACTTAAACAATCTTTGTCAACAGTTAGGGCCAAGTCAGATGTGTTGTTGAATAATATGTGTGAAGTCTTCAATGGGAAACTTGTTGGTGGAAGAGATAAGCCTATTATTTCCACTTTGGAGTTTGCTAGGGAATATTTGATGAAAAGGTATGATATTATGCATTATCTTGTTAGTTGCAGTGCTATTTTGTTATTCTGCTACTAATTAACCCATTTGTACAGGATTGTAAATGTGAACAAACTTATTGATAAATGTGATGGGCCACTTACACCTACTGCAACAAAGATTTTGAGAGCAAACTCTAATCAAGCTACGAAATACACAGTTGTTTCTGCTGGGGATGGCTTATATCAGGTTAGTGGTCCATGGGATGACCAGGTTGTGGTTAATGTTGTGGCTAGAACATGCACCTGTAGAAGATGGGAGTTGACAGGTATACCTTGCAAACATGTTGTTGCAACAAATTGGGTAATGTCACTTAACAATGAGGCTGGTATACCAGAAGAATGGGTGCATCCATGCTATAGGTTAGAGACTTGGAAGAAAGTTTATTCCTTTAAGATCAAACCTATTAGAGGTCATATCCATTGGCCAAAGTGCAATGTTCCCACCACAATCTTGCCACCCAAACATCAACCACAAGTGGGGAGACCACCAAAAGAAAGGAAAAAATCGGCGGCTGAGAGGGATTTATTAAAGATAGTCAAGAATGGAAAGCTGTCAAGGGAGCACAAGACTGTAACTTGTAACAAATGCAACACAAAAGGTCACAATTCCAGAAGTTGCACTGGTCCTAGAGTTGCTAAGACTAACAAGAGAAAAGTTCCAACCACAGGGATGGATGATACTCATGCTCCTACAGGTTCTCAGGCAAACAAAAGGCCAAAGACTCAGGGTGTTGGATCTGCAAGTGGAAAAACAACAAACAAAGGGAAGGCTCCAGCAGCTAGTGGTGGAGTACCAAAGAAGACATGACCAAAGAAAAAAGTCATTAACTTACGTTGAATGTGAACTTTGTTGACTTTATGTCTGTTGGTTCTGCACAATGTCTGTATTTTGGATGTTTACTTTATGTCTGTATGGTTTAAAACTATTTATGGTTTATGTTAAAGACTATGACATTTGGTCTGTTTTAATGTTTACTATCATGCTATCAGATGGAAAATGTGCACAAGTATAACAGCTCAAAGGGTAAAATGATGACAGATAAAGATTTAGATCCAAAACTTAAACTTCATATCATTAACAAAATTTATTGACCACTGCATCAATTGTGGTCAATTATAAGTTCAAGTAAATACTTAATAAGACAATACATGGAACAACTAAACATAAAACATCTTAAACATTACAAACTAAGCTTCATCCATCCACAAACTTCAAACATTTTCCTTCCCTTTTCCTTTGTTACCAGCACCCCTCTTTCCCATTTTTTGCTCAATCATAGCCCATGTAGTCTTATTAGCAACTCCAATGACAGCATTTGAAATGAAGGTAGGGCTTTTGGCAATATTTTTGGGAACATAGTTAACATCTGGACCTTGTGGCCTTTGAAACTGGAGGAACATGTCACTGTCTTCATCTTCCTCATCTGTTTCTGCAGGAAACTCATCAAATGGGACCTTCTTCTGGGAGCCAAGTATCCCAGTAAAGTGAATCAGCATGATATTCAGCAAGATCAACATAGCCATACCAATTGATCACATTTGGTGGCACAGTCCTAGTCCTAAACATTTCAGCAACACGAGCACAAACCTCAGGCCTAGGCCTTTTGGCTGACCCAAATGGAGGAATTGAAGCCTTTGAAGATCCCTCAATTCCCTTTTCAATACCCCCACCACTGAGAGCATCACTTGAGTCACTTAACTCAATTACTTCAACTTTTTTTGACATGTTGATGATCACACAGTTTGGTTTTAGGGTTTGTAAGGATAAATGGTTATGAATTGGTGGTGTGAAGGGTGTTGGTTTTTATAAGGGAAACTAGGTGGTTGGGCAATTACTCACAGTAAATGAAGTAATTCACAAAGTCAACTACATTCACTTCCCTAACATTTACTCCACTTTCACCTATACATTCACAGTAAATGAAAAAAATGCACTATCTCACAAAGTTACAAAAAAATTAAGAAAAGAGACGGATTCATAATACAACTTGTCACTATTTAATTTTTTTTTGTAACTTTGTGAGATAGTGCATTCCCAAAACACATCTAACTTAACCCACACACAATACAACTTGTCACTATTTAAACAGTACATAAACAAGAAAGAAAACCCATGAAACAATAAGATACTTCTTCATTCTTGATCTTGCTTGTTCAACTTCTTGGATTAGTCGTTGATGGTTGTTAATAGACCTTAATAAACCAGGGATGATCATCACTGAACGATGACACATTGGGGGGTCTACCCAATCAACCCATCTGTTACACTCTGGTAGGGGACAACCATAAAACCTTCGACCTGGGTTTTGATTGGTCCATGATGTCTTGATGACTGCTAAAGCTCCACAAATACATCTTGCCGCCATAAAACCTAACTGTGAGTGTTGGTGGAAGTGGTGAGTGTTTTAATTAGGTTAGAAGATGTTAAATAGAGGTGGTAGAGGGGGGAAAAGGGGGAAAAGAGTTAAGAAAATAGGCGGGAAAAAAATGTGGGTGGGAAAGGTCGATATTACCCTTGTCGTTAATAAACTTAACTAGCGTTTATGGACCCCCAAGAAATGAGGGACCAGCCACGCCTAACGTTTGCCACTTAAGGTCCAACGGTGCAATTAGTTTGGTCAAGGGACTACCGGTGTTGGTCAACGCAAACCGCAATGACCACCGGTGTAGTTAAACAATCGGCATAAATCATTATCACAAATGATCTCGATTATCAATAGCTTTAATTTCAAATATACCTCTTTTCTAGGCAATTCTTATAAAGAACCCCTAATTCACGAACCTTCATCTCAATTCGTATAAGGGTATGTCAATTTAGCATTTTTTGGTTAGTTTATGATCCAAAATTAGGGTTGTCATTGCGTTTCAAATTTAGGGTTCTAATTATTCTAATTTGATGCAATTTATATTCCGCGACTTTTCATACACCATGTTTATCAATTTCCAGGTTGTAGATGGTTACCGGGCATTTTCTTTGGTGAAGCAGTCATCATGATTCCATTTATGATATGATTTATGTTTTGTGTAAAGGTTTGATCGATACACCATCAGATTCGGTTTGGGCAAAATACATGTAGGAATTCTTGGACATCAAAAGGTATTTTTAGTCGCTTTTTATGATACGGGTTTTCTTTGGATCTTAATTATATTCAGTTTTCAATTCTGTTGATTTTAGAAAATGCTCAAAGGTGCGTTGAAGCATAAGCTGAATTGGTAGCAAATCGCAGGAAGGACCTCTGGCTTTAAGTACCATGACAGACATTACTGGAGGTATTGAGATAATTTTCTTTCGTTTGATTATCCTCTAAAAGGAATCCTAAATTTGTAACCATGTGTTTTTAGATTTAAGTATCAATTTTTTCTAATGACTATATACGCTACACAATCCTGGTTATGCCTGTTAAAAAAAAGTATGGAAAGCTAATTATGCCTATTATAAAATATAGGTTTCTGCTTTAAAGCTACGTTGGCTGATGAAACCGCACAAGTAGATGCTACTTTCTTCAGTCCGATTGCTGAAACGATAACAAAACTTGATTACCGCCCAATTGTATTAAAGTTAGGATACACTGATCCACGGGTTATTCCTAACCCAATTCGAAACCTCTAAGGAATTTAAAAGAATTTCGAGTTGCACTACAACAAGAAACAATGTATGTTGGAACATAAACAGGCCACTAAGTCAAAATTGCTTGGTAAAAGAAATTGTGGCACACTTGACATTGTACAACTATCAGGAAACGATGACAAAACTGTTAAGAAGATACTATCTCAGGAAGAAGGTAACAACAAATACTTAATTCATTAGTTCTTGAGCATATTTATAGGTAATTATTTGTTAAACTTTCTAAAACTGTTTTAGATTATTAGAGCCAAAATCTGTTTGCCCAAACACGCTAAGTATTTTTTGGCTATTAGCCAATTCCTTTAACTACTCTTCTTATTAGGCGGTAGATGCATTCTTCACATCATAATATTAGACAATTGACATATACCTTATATTATTGTTGCCATTCAAAAAGGTACATTAGCACATGTATTGCCTTTCAGAAAAATAAATAAAGGATGTACTAATTCGCATCTTATATTCGAATGAATGGATTACAGATATTAGATTCACGGAGTTTAGGCCTTCTACACTTACGGCATGAGCGATTTTAGTAACATTCTACCACAATTTACAGCCAAAGAGGTATTCAAAGTTTAAAAAGGAGATTTTCAGATTAAATTTGGTTTCACAGGTGATGATATGGAGCCCGCTTTTTTTCTATAGATTTAATCCTTATTATTAAGTCCTCTGCTAATTTCTATCCAAAATGGTTCATATTAGTCACTAAAGTATCAATTTATGCGATCTCACCATTAAATTATTAGATAATATCCCTAATAGATGATCATAGACAATTTTGATCTAAAACATGGACACATTTTTAACATTAAATTTCGGAATTTTGTCAATTTGAATAGTTACATACATGATCCACCGATGGTTAAGTTTCTGTCATTTCATAGACAATTTAGATAATATCCCTAATAGATATTATAATTAGTTTATTAAGCCTTTTATGGGCACTTGTGTATGCTATTAGTCAATTTGAATAGTTACTTATAACCTCATCCTTTCTGCTTTTTCAGCCACCTTACTCAATTGGAGCTTGATCTCACTTGGCAATTTGCGAGCTTCTCTAATTATACTATTCACTCCTCCAAAAGAGGTAAAAAGTTTTATGTAGTTATCTATACACATTTTTGCTAGATCATAACATGTGATGCTTACATATATCATATACTTTTCCAGGTTTTCAAACCAGCGGCAGAACACTGTTATGGCTGGTCATTCTTTTCTCATTTCTCGTCATTGTTTCACAAGTAATGCTCCTAATCACATGGGTTGTTGTGTGTAGAAGCTGCACTTCAGAAGTACCCTGGTGGGCAAAGCTGTTAGGATTTATGATGTAAGAATCATAATCCAACTTTTGGTTGAATTTGATCATTAGTAAAATCCGCGAGGTTTCATAATTATGCTATTACGCCAACTAATAAAGTATGTTTTTTCAGAGTCGAAACATGGAGATCACCAGTAGTGATTTATCTTTTGGTAGTGCAACTATTAGCGGCGTTCACTGCTTTTGTTGAACTCCAAGAAAGCAGATTTGGCTTATTTAGACAGGCGTCTACGTTTTTTGGGAGATTTTCGTCAGCTTTTGAGGAATTAGGTTAGTAAGGCTGATTGATTTAATTCTTGGATTATAATGTACTTAAAGGTTCACACTTGAAGGTTGCATTTTGCTTGTTATTGCCTGCTATTCAGTTGACCGTGGGAATCAGTTATTCTTCTTGGGTTTCCTTGCCGTTTTTCATTTGTAGTTGTGTGGGTCTTGTGGATTGGTCCTTAACGAGCAACTTTCATGGCCTCTTCAGGTGAACTTGGATTATTTTTAATGAATCTGATTATAGTTCTATTAAACAGGGCTCAACATTTAGGTTAGTTGAAGCTTATTTCTTTTGTTAATGACGATGTTTCATCAAAGTAGATGAAATAAACCTGGTTTTAGACAAAAGTGGATCAGACCGAGAGTGTTTGTGGTTCGGTACAATACATTTCAGGCTTATTTTATGGCTTTGTCTTGAGTTTTGCACACACATAGTCATGTTACTTATCGGTCATACCAATTTTTGTTTCCTAAAAGGTCAGGTACATGTATTGCAAGTTCCGTGTGTCAGCGTGAGTAACTGATTTTTGACATGTTTCTTATTTCGCTTTTGTGCAGGCTCGATACTTCTTCCAACAACTTATATCAGGGGTCAACTATTGTCATGCTATGGTATGTTTTAGATGTCCTCCATAGATGTTGGAAAATCACTTGATAATGATAAAAGTTTGTTTACATTTTTATTATCTATCTAAAAGCATATAAAGATATTAACCGTCAGCTTTTTCTCTGTTCATTTGCATCACTGCAGCAAGTATGTCATCGTGACTTGAAGTTAGAAAACACATTGATAGATGGAAGCCTTGCTCCCTTATTAAAGATATGTGATTTTGGGTATTCCAAGGTAGCATTTATCATGATGATCTTGATTGTTACTCATATCGTAATTGTGTTTTTCTATTTCTATGGTTTACCATCTGATTTCTTTTTCATGTGTTGCAGTCCTCTGTGCTGAATTCGCAGCCTAAATCAACGGTTGGAAAACCAGCATAGATTGCTCCTGAAGTGTTAGCCAGACAAGAATACGATGGGAAGGTAACAATATACCTAAAAGGAAGTAATGTGGATGTTAAATCATAAACGTAATGAAGTCGATAAATGTATCTTTTGTTGTACCTGTTTTCAATTTCAGATTGCAGACGTGTGGTCATGTGGTGTGACATTATACGTCATGGTCTTTGGTGGCTATCCTTTTGAGGACCCAAATGAGCCAAAAGACTTCTGAAAGACAATACATGTATGTGGAAACACTGGACTAAATCAGAACTGATTAGTCTTCAAGCGAATGGGACACATAATATTTCTGTACGTGTTTCAGCTGCAGAAGGTACTTAATTAAAGTTTCAAAATTTTGAACTGTCTTCCCTTATTCACTAGACGTTTTTTCTGTATCAGCTTCTTAGCCCTGTTTGATTTCGTTGCGTATTTGTCGACTTTATTCGTCTTTTATTTATATGACTTGGTGTTTGTAATTTTTATGTTTTGAATATTTGGAGATCTTGTCTGTTATGTTTTAATAAATTTCATGACTTGTGATAAATATTTTCGAGCCATTTGAAAGAAATTTGTGTGTTTTTATATAAGTTTGGCTGCTTGATGTAGTTTAATTAGCTGATGCCTAATGTAGCTGTAACAACCCGTCCTACATAGGTATAAGACAAGATATTTAAAACTAGGGGTGTTTGTTTAAGCTTTTATTATGGGGTTACGGGCTTATATGTTTTCGGCTTATTTTTCATAAGCTCTTTTTTCCTGCTCATTTTGAAACTTGCGTGTGATTATATAAGTTTGTTATGGAAAATGTTGAATATGTAAATGGTAAACCCTAGATCTCTTTGAACTTATGTGGTGTAGGATTTTTGACCCAGCTTATGCACTTCTGCAACGCTCTTTATCGGTTAAGAATTAAGATAGGTCCATTGATGTTTTTGAATGTACGCTAGGTAAGATATAAATGTATTTATATTGATGATTTGTCATGTTATCTTGAATTCTTGATGAAATGCTTCAAACATAAGTCTTATTCCATCATTTGTTGGATCTTATCAGCAAGTGTTTTCTGGTTACATATCAGCAAGTGTTGTAGAACCTCAAGTTCAAAGTAATTGGACTTGATACTTATTAGAATCAATAAAAATAGTTGTGAAAAAAACTGTTGGTAATGACATGCGTATCTAAAGTTCAGAGTCAAACTTGAACTTTTAACAACCTTATAGGATCTGAACCCAAGCACGGTCCCTTAATCCTTGCCTAAATGTGAGTGTGTAATGACCAGTGTACCTGAAGGTCTTTCTTCTTTGAACTTTTTCTGCAATGCCTTGAAGGTTGTTGTTCTTACGTAAGTAGTAAAGCTAAAGTGTCCGGTAGATAAAATTTGCAATGATAATGCTAGCTATCGTGTATGATATTGGGTCAGCCGAAGCACATAATATGAAGCTGGTCCAATACATTATAACTGTTGTGAAAAAGTTGTTGCTTGCTATCATGTATGACCCATTGTATTTAGAGGCATGCAACTTCAATCTGGCTTATACAACACTTAGAGGTGGTAAAACACTTAGGTTGGGTAAGTGATCACATGGATACGAGTCATCAGGAGGAGGTCGACTTTTATCAGCTGCACTTTTATCAATGATACTGCTCAACGATACTAACGTTCACATCTGCAAGTCCTTTCTGCTTCGGGTATTCCATAGATTCAATTAGCTTGCTTAAATAAAATATGTACATTCTGATGTGGGTATGATGTATCACCAATGTCGATCCTGAAACGGCATGAGTAATAAAGTTCAAGCAGTGTTAGATTTGATACGGTTTCCTACAGGCTGCATGGTTTCACTTTGATTTAGGCGCTTAACCATTTGTACCAGATCTGCCATGATAAAGTTTTAGACATTATTAGAGTTGGGACAAAAAACCGGAGCCTTCTGAATGTATCTTGGTTAGCTTTCGAACCCATAAAGAAATAAAGAAATGAACCATATTGTCTAATCCAATAATCCATTACTGTCCAATTCTGACAGTTCGGTTAATTTCTGAGTGAACATCCATTAACACTTTATAAGTTTATTACTCAAATTTAGGCAGTACTACTGTGTTCATCAATATGGTCCATAGTAAATTTAGGCACTACTGTATTCATCTTGATGAATACAAATCATCATCACTCATCTTTTTTCCTTCTTTACTATAGTGGAGAATTGTTCTGGACCATCTACAAATGCTTGGCGTTGCAAGTCAATGGGCCCCTGTTGCCGTACGTTGTGCGGTAAGATAACTTTTGAAACACCTACCGATATTTTTTACTAAAAGTTTACGATATTTCAGAAACATTTATCAAAAACTTATCTAAACTCGATATGCACGTCACTACTGCTCAGAAGCAAAAGAACAATATCTTTCTGTCATTTACATACTTCTCGTGGTGTTGTTAAGATGTACAAGGACAAAACTTCTCATAATCTCCTTCTAACTTGATGATGCGCGTCAGCTCTCTTAAAAAAAGTTTTATGAACCGAGCCTGCCCGATGGGCGGGTCATGTTACTAGTATATATACAAACGTATATAAAAACCTATAAATAAAACATATATAAAAACGCATAAAGAAACGTATATAAAATGCATAAAAAGTATATAAAAACATAGATGGTTTTATAAATACGTATATAAAACGTATGAAAAAGCATATTTGCAAACGTATATAAAAACGTACACAAAAACATATATAAAAATTATATAAAAACGTATTGAAAATGAATACAAAAGGGTATAAAAACGTAAATGTTTTTATAAAAACATATGTAAAAATCGAAATACTTTAAATAAACCTAAAATTTTAAATTATAACAGACCGTTAGTATAAATGATAGATAATGCAACAGTCGTTAACCAAAAGGGCTAATGTGTAAATGATAACCTAATCCACTTAACACAGGTTAAAAAAAGACAACAAGTGTTATTCTTTGCAAAGATATGAACTATCCACGCAACTTTAAACTTTGAGGGATGACAGATAAATTTTTAGGCAAACCACAAGGACCATCCATGCAATTTACTCTCTAAAAAATTAGTCAGTTTGCACACATTTATATTTGACTTTCATACCGCATATGCACCGTATGAGCTAGGGCTGAGCAACGGGTCAAACCCGAACCAAACCGACCAAACCCAACATGAATGGAAAAATGATTTTGAGGAAAACGTGAACCGAGAACCGAACCGAAGTTAACCTAGTGAAACCGAAACGAACTGAAGTTAAGTTATCAAAACCGGTTTAGATAGCTTATGTGTATTTTTTGGGTTTTGACCCGAACCGAACCGAAACCGTACAAATCCGAGCAAAACCGAAACTGAAAACCATAATTATATAAAATCGAAAACCAAACTGAATAAGGTCGGTTCGGTTCAGTTCGGTTCAGTTTAGATATTCTATGAGCACTATGTAACGCGATACAAATGTTTACAAGTTACAACAAAGCAAGACTTATATCTAGTTTCAGTAGAATAAATGTTTATAACATGATACGTTGCATAGGAATAAGGAGTTAATGTGTGCGAATCACTTCCTAAAAGTTGAACTTAAAGTTTTACATGTATATGTAAGTTAGTTGTGGCTTAAACCTTTGATAAAAAAAACAAAAACAAAAAACTTTTACTATATGAAATGCAACAATTCCATTAAAACAAATGAGGTTTATCTCAGATTTACGCAACTTAATCAGATATCTAGCAGTAGCACTAGGGTTGTGGAGTTATTCGGTTTATTCAATTCGGTTAATTAATTTTTGTGTTAAAACCGAATTTAAATTCGATATGTTTTCGAGTTGACTCAAATAAATCAAATTACATAATTTATTTATTTTTAAAATTTAATTATATAGATTTTTAGCAAAAAAATTATTTCAAGCTTAAAGTGTGTTTTGATTTATACTTGGAAAAATATATAATAGTCTTTTTATATATCTAAATATATTAAAAAAATATAGTTGTCTGAATTCAGTTTGGTTTACATTTTTTACAACTATATTCAAACCGAAAACCGAATATCTATTCAGTTCGATTTTGTCAACACCCCTAGCGGCCTAGCCGCACCATAAAAACAGGCTTATATTATTGTTATCAATAAGCCCAATTAAAATAAGCCCAACCCAGACGATAAGAAAGGCCGACTTAATCTTAACAGAAAAACACACCGTCAGTTTCACCTTCATCTTCACACACATCTGCAAATCTTGACACAGTGTAAGACCCTTTACTATTTATTCACTAATTTTAATTTCCATGATATGGGTTTTTTAGATTATGTATTGGAGATGATTATTATGTAAAAAAGGTTGGATTTTTATTGTCATTGTGATGAAATAATAATGGCTTTATATGTTTGCACACCAAAGTGTTTGATGAGATATGGGTTTTTGAGATTATGTATTGGGGATGATTATTATCATATTATGTAATAAATTCTGTTTCTTTATTGTTATAGAAGTGATAGAATTATGGGCTTTGTAGAAATGTGTGAATAAATGTAACAGTTGATTTATTGCTGTATAATCATAGTTTACGGTCAGGCGAGAGGCCAGTGATTACCTGGCTCCATAGGTTCTGCAGGGTGACTGTCCGGGGTTTACCGCTCAGGTGGCGTTTCCCTCGTATAAGAAAAAAGCACTTTAGGTTTAGTTTTAGGGCCTTTTCTGTTTAAAAGTCTGTTTTTGAGATCATTTTTGGGATAATTTCATGTAGCCTACTTTTGAATTCCATCTATTCCGTGTATCCGGTGACCTGACCTGTTGATTTCTACGTGGAGCAGGTTACCATACACATCATCATCAACAACAACAACAAAAAAAGCACCCCCTTTCTTCCCCAAACCCCTATCACTTCTTCTGATTTGTGGCATTAGATTTTTCTTTTGTTCTCCTTGATATATGTTTCTTTTGACGAATACGTCCATGGGAGCTTGCTCGGAGGGCATGCCCACCTATCACACGCACATATACATTTTGTTACAATAACACTACAGCTTACACATACTAATCAGATGAAGAATAATAGATGAAAGTGGATCAAAACTTGAACACGTGACCAATTACGCCTTCTATTCCACTATATGATGTAGATGCAACAAACTGGTTGGGGTTTGAGTTTTAAGATTTCCCAGTATGATAATGGGTAAGTTAGAGACGATTATCGGGTAAATTCACTCATTGCATTATCAAAGCACAATAAGTGTTCTGAGTACCAAAGAAACTCATGGCTTAATAGTTTTTTTGTCACAAATAAGCTGGTCTTTTAGAAGTTATTGTAAAGGTGCTTACCCCAAAAGAGTTTATCAAGCCCTTAAGGTAACAAGCACAAGCTCTTTTAAAAAGCTAACCCCCTTAAACATTTTTTTAACAAGGCAGAGAATCATTTTTCTGAGGTTGATTAGAATTTTGATTATTATCTATGTACAGAGGGTGTTTGGGATTGCATATTTTCTGCTTATTATGCTTATGGTTTGACTTTAATACAAGCAAGTAAATATTATAAGAAAGGTAGGCAGATGAATAAGAAATGCGAAAACTCAATACGAAAGTGTACCAGTTTCTTTTAAAGAAAGTTTTCTTAGTAAAACGCTAAGCTAAAATGGTAAAATCACCGTTCTGAGACCGAACCTGTGGTGGTGGCAGGTGAAGAGAGGTGAATGGTGGTGGCTGCTATGGAGGTGGCAGCATGTGAAGGGTGGTGGCAGCATGTGAATGGTGGTGGTGGCAGCATGTGAAGGATGGTGGTGGTGAGGGGGGTGAAGGATAAAGGAGAAGGGTGTGTTTGGAAATGGGTTTTAAAAAGTGAGGATAATATTGTAAAATGTATAAACTAACCTGTAACATGCTAAAGAGGTCATCGAGTACATGGAACTGACGGAATTCAAAAGTAGGCTACATGAAACTGCAAAAAAAATAGTAGGCTACACAGAACTGCAATTAGTGGCAAGTTAGATACATTTTCAAGTAATTATCCCGTCATTTTTCGTTAAGGTTTTATGGCCATGACAAATTTGAGCTTAGTAACCTCATTTTGTTAAAGTTCTGATTCTTTTTTCAACTAAAGGGATTATGCTTGTAGTTATTAATGTTTATGTTTGATTGTTTTCATTAAGTTGATGGATTGTGTTATCATTTGGTTTTAATGATAAATTTATCTTTATGGTTGATTAATATGTGCAGGAGTTTAATTAGTTGTTTGTGAAGCGAAACATGGCTTTGGGATTAATTCTTGGAATTGGAAGGGCGTATAGAAGGAAGCGGACGTCTTCGCTCAGTATTCTTACTTCAAAGACAGGACCTCGTGATTACTACAAGGGAAAGAATTGTAAACCAACTGGTTTTCACACACGAAAAGGTGCTTTATTTTTTCTCACTATGTATTTCGTATCTAACTATTTCCTTTGTTTATTGCCCAATGATTGATCATCTAGAAGAGTTCTTTAGTTGTGTGATTTAGTTTATTATGTTTGTTGATGAAACTTCATTTGATGGGCAAGTTTTTGGTAGAACTCGTTTTCCATAAATGATGGGGAAAGTACATGGTTTTTCGCTTTCTGTAGTAATGGAGAAAGATATAAGTTTGCGTAAGAGTTTAGAAGTTAATCTTAGTCAGTGGTAGATCCAGGATTTGCACTACAATATACTATATAGTGATGTACGACAAAGTTATATATGCACTTCCAGACTACATACTCATCCATGGTCTATTTGGCTGTGATTCGGTGACTTATTTGTTTTCTATTTATATTGATTATAAATGGTTTGAACTTGGACGATGTTTCTGATACATATGGTCACAGGAGACGAATTTTATGAAAGTTTCTATGTGTGTTACTTTTATAGTAAATATATATGGGGTTATTATAGACTTTATATTGTAGAATTTTCATTTTTCCCGAACTTAAAGAACATGATAACGAGAGGCTCTTGTGATTGCCTGTTTTTATGGTCTAGGAAATCTCATGTTCATATTGGTAATGTTTGGCTGTTACATTTATTTTTGTAGGTGGTTATGTTGTGGTGCAAGAGAAGTTGCCAAACTATGTAGTTCCAGATTTGACTAATTTTAAGGTACTTAAACTTTCCTATATTTATAGCTTTTAGAGATACGTTTTGATGAACACGTGCTTACATACGTCTAATAGGATCCTTCCGTAGTTGATACAATTTTCCAACGTCCAAGTTTGATTTTCGATTAATTACTCTATGCATTCGCATAAAAGCTTTATAAATGATTGGGTTCTTGACACAATACATAACGTTTGCAGCTGAAGCCATATGTTTCTCAGTGTGCTATCGCTACTAATACAACTGATGCGGCTGGTTCAAGCAAGTGAATAAGACACCACTATCTCCTTAAGCATAAATCACCACCGTGACTGAAGAATAGGTTTCTATATTTTCATGCTATGCTTAAAAATTTGTAAGAATCTCTTTTGTTATAGTTAATGCTTCTATTAAAGTTAAGGCTCGTTTGGACCAACAAAACGAACTTTTGAAAAAGACCGTATTGATTGCCTTGGACTTAAGATGATGGAAAATACACCAGAATTTCTCTAATGTATTCGAATTGAAATATTCAGAGAATCATTGACTAATTCGCCATGAATGACACGAATCATCTTTAGTCTATTTTTGGTTATTGAATAATGAATTTGATCGAGTTTGATTTTTCGGAACAAGAATTGAATGGTGTGAGAACTCGTATTTTCTGAAGGTAATATTTTATTCAGATTTATTGCTCGTTTCATAAAATAATAGTTTTATATTATTTTTACTTGCCATGACAGTAAATATTGTCATTTTTTCACCGTCTCGATTTCAAATTTATCCATTTCTTTTGATCAAGGAAGCCACGTGTCCACAAAATTATCCCGAATGAGATTTTATTTCATTTTTCATGATTTTCCATGTTTCCGTGAGTTTCGTCAATTTTGACTTAATTTACGTTTTTACCAAAAGTGTCGGGCTAGGAGCTAAATTAAATTATGAAAAACTTTAAGTGAATTCAAGTTTTATAAAACTTGAATTCACTTAAAGTTTTTCATAATTTAATTTAGCTTCCTAGCCCGACACTTTTTGATTAAAAACGTAAATTAAGTCAAAATGACGAAACTAACGGAAAAACTTGGAAAAATCATGAAAAATGAAATAAAATCACATTCGGGATAATTTTGTGGACACTTGGTTTCCTGATCAAAAGAAAATGGTTTAAATGAAATCGGACGGTGAAAATGACAATATTTTATGTCTTTATGCAAGTAAAAATACTATAAAACTATTATTTTATGAAACGAGGCAATAAAATACTGATAAAATATTACCTTCAGAAAATACGAGTTCTCCAGTCGACCTCCAAAGGAACTCATGGTCCTCGAGTTACAAACCGGAGACGATTGATGGATAAGCATGAATAGATGACGGATACTTGGCCTTGAATGGTCTTCTCGTTCCCCAAGTGAAGTCAGCAACCTCGGCGAGGTCCCAACGGACTTTGACGGATTGAAATCCAACTACGCTTTAACTTCTTGATTGCCTATCCAATGATTTCGACGCTCCTATATTGAAATACACCTTGTCGTCACCCGTATCTCTTCTAATGGTATTTGAATGTCCGACTCCGTCCAAAACTTCTTAAGATTAGATACTGAAAAACCACAAAATTATCATGGATACAACTCAACTCTCGTGGCAATCTCAACCGATATGCCACTGGACCGATGCGCTCGACAATCTCAAAAGGTCCAACGAATCGAGGTGCTCTAACTTTCCTCTTTACCTATTAGTACAACTCCTTTTCAAGGAGATACCTCGCAATTGTACTCGAATCTCCAACTTGAAATCAAGAGGTTTTCGCCTGACACTATCGGCATAATCTCTTTTGACGGCTTCTAGCTGTCTTACCTTTCTTAATTTGCACAATCTTCTCAGTGGTCTCTTGTACTAAACTCAGGCCCGATTATTTGATTTCATCCGACCTCGTTTCCATATCACTTGTGACATGACACTTACGGCCATACAATGCCTCGATTGGTGAACCACTTGTTGCTCTGGTGATAACTGTTATTATAGGAAATTCGACCCAACGAGGTGAGTATCCCAACTGCCACCAAAATCCATAACACATTGCCCGCAGCATGTCTTCAATGTTTGAATGGGTACGCTGCACTTGGCCATCGTCTCAGGATGATATGCTAGTACTCATAAACACCTGTAGTACCCATTGCTTCTGTAGACTTGCCAAAATTGAGATGCAAACCTATCCGTTCACGATCGGGAGATAATGGAACTGGAACACCGATGTAGGTTATATTTCATTGATGTAAATACGCGCTAGCTTCTCTGTTTTGTAATCTTCACGAATCGGCAGGAAGTGAGCAGATTTGGTCAACCTATCCACAATGACCCAAATCGCATCATAGCCACTACTGCTTCTCGGTAACTTAACCACTAAATCCATGGTTATCTTTTCCCATTTCCATTCAGGGATTTCTGGTTGTTGGAGCAGACCTGAAGGTTCTGGTGTTCGGTCTTTCTCTTTAGACAAGTTAATCATCTATTACATTTCTAAGCTATATTATTCTCATACCGGGCCAACCAATATTACATCACGCAAATCATAGTACATCTTTATCCGCACCAGGATGTAACTGAATATCTTGAAGCATGTGCTTTCTCCATGAGTACTCTTCCGCATATACTCAGTAGAGGGAACCCAAATTTACCAACAAAGTGGATGCTCCATTTTCTTTATTTTCAATGTGCGTCATAATCCTCGCAACCTTTTCGGTTGGAGAATTTAAGGATCCTTTGCAGCTTCTCTCTGAGCTTCTAAAATTCTGGTTCTGGGTGGAAAGTTAGACTGAATGGGTAATACTCATTGCACGCATCTCTTTCCTAGGCTTAAGCCTTTCCTTTCGCTCAAGGCATCTGCTATTACGTTTGTTTGCCCGGGATGAATATTTGTTTTCACACTCATAGTCTACTAAGAAGTCCACCATCGCCTTTGGCGCATATTCAAGTCCTTTTGGTCAAAGATGTACTGGAGACTCTGGTGATCCGTGTAGATGACACTTTTTGTCCCATAGAGGTAATGTCTCCAGATTTTTAACGCGAATACCACCGCACCCAATTCCAGGTCATGCGTGGTATAATTTTTCTCATGGATTTTTAACTGCCGCGAGGCATAGGCGATTACCTTACTGTTGCATGAGCATCACAGCCAAAACCTTGGTGAGACGCATCACAATAGACCACAAAGTCGTTTGGTCCATCAGGAAGCGTTAACACCGGAGCATTGCACAACTTTTCCTTCAATATCTGAAAGGCCTTCTCTTGATCTTCACCCCATACATAATCTTTATTCTTCTGAGTCAACAAGGTTAACGGTTTGGCTTTTCTTGAGGAAATTTTCAATGAACCTGCGGTAATACCCCGCTAACCCAAGGAAAGAACGGATTTCAGTCGGCGACTCTGGGAGCTTTCCAGTTTTTAACTGCTTCAATCTTACTTGGGTCTACGTGGATACCTTCCTGATTAACCACATTGACCTCCAAATACTGGACATTCTTTCACCCTGAATTCACACTTATGAGAATTTAGCAAAGAGCTGTTCTTTCTGATAGGAGATCTAAAATGGTTCTCTCAATGATGCTCATGATCCTTTCAGACTTAGAATAAATGAGGATCATCGTCAAATAAGTGACCGATGACAAATTTATCAAGGTAGGGTTTGCAGATCACGGTCTTCAAATTCCATAAATATAGCCGGAGCGATTTGTTAGTTCGAATGTCATAAACGGTAAATTCAAAGTGACCATAAGGGTTCGAACGCGGTATTCGGAATTCTCTTCATGGAACTCGCAATGGTGATAGCCTGATGAAGATCTATCTTGGAAAACAACAAGCACCTTGCAACTGGTAAACAGATCACAATCCGGGTAGAGGTAAACGTTTCTTAATGGTCAACTTTATTTAACTCCTATAATCAATACACTTTCTATGGCCCGTCTTTCTTTTGACAAAAAGTAACAGGAGCTCCATGGTGAACTACTTGGCCTAATAAATACCTTTTTCTTGCAACTCCTTAGTTGGTTTGATAATTCATCATTTAGCCGGGAGACTAGACAGTTAGGGTGCCTTAGCAACAGGTAAAGCACCCGGGATAAGATCAATGCGAAACTCAACTTCACGAATAGGTGGCAATCCGGATAAATCATCCGGGAACACCTCAGGGAATTCACGCACAACATGAATGTCATCAAGCTTTTCTCACCAGCCTGACACATAGAGTGATCTTGGATAGACATCGGCCTTTCGGCTATAGAGTTAGTACCATGACCATCAGGGGAGAGGGATTCGCACGATTCCTTCATCACAAATAAGGGAGGCATGATGTGAGTCTACCAGTCCATTGCCGACAATAACATCAAAAACTGCATAAGCGAGTCGGGAGCAGGTCGATTTTAAACCACATGATTTAAGCTAAACTCTAAGGTACAAGCCACGCAAATACGTATTGGTACTTACAATTCTTCCATCGGCTAATTCTACTTAGTAACTAGAGCCTAAGGCTACTGGGTGATATTCAATAAATGGGGTATAGTCTGAGGTCACAAATCCTTCAGCCACCGAATCATAATAAGACATTTGCAAAATGGTTCATTAAGGGGAACAGTACCCGTTACTACTTTGGGTCTGAGCTGCATTTTCACCAACTTGGTACGCTCTATCTCGTGCTCTGTTATCTGCACTTTCCCAGCCTTTGCGAAAGTTCGTTCCTGGTATGTCCCTGCCACCACATCCCCAACTTTCACTTCTTGTGGCTCGACCTTACGTCCATTCTAACCCTACAATCCTTTTCTTCATGACCACGCTTTCGACACCTAGCACACATCTTGGCACATGCACCCACGTGGTGCCAATTACATTTGTCACAATACGGGTGGGGACCTGTATATCCTTTGCGATCAGTGGGGCCAACAGGATCAGCCGCATAAACTTTGGTGGTTTCATGCCTCTTGTTGGAAGGTTGCTCATTGTTGCTGTTCCAATCTTTTTTTTTCTCGTTCCAGCACATGCTTGTTGAAATTAAATTTCGATGTCATGTTTATTCTTCATGAGAAGTGCATACCATGTTAATTATTAATCTGTAATTAATTTGTCATGTTGAATCTCATCCCTCTAATCTGCAAATTTTGATTTAACATACTCCTACAAGTTCTCACCGAATTTTGTATTTGTGTTGTTGACAGAATTATGCCGCCTTTGAGACGTCATGGAGCTTTAAGGCCGCGCGGATCGCGCCGTGCTGCTATGGAAAGGATTATTGCCGATCGTGTGGCTCAGGCAATCGAGGATCATGAGAAGAAACGAGTTTCCTCGTCAAACTCTGAAGGATCATCTGGTACTGGTAGTGTCGCATAAGACATTTATGAGTGGTAAACCACAACTTTTTAACGGTAACGGAGGGTGTCCCCCCCCCCCCCATGAAATTGCTAAATACTTGTGTTCCTGTTCCTATGATATTTACTTAAACCTATGTTATTCACTCAACTTTTTGTTGACGTTTTCTCATGTTTAATCTCAGGTAATAATGCTTAACTTTGAAGGTTGGAAGCCCGAAGGATATCAAGCGAATACGCATTTTTGTGTTGTTTTAAAAATGGTGCTTGTTGGTCAAGTCATGGAACTTAAAAACTTTGTCGATGTCAGTCGTTGTTTAAACTTATGTCATGTATGGTACTTTAAATTGTGGGCCCGCGTATAACTCTGATGTTTTGTCAAGCACCTGTAATGTATGACTTTTAATGTTTTTGTTGTGACTTGTAATCCTAGAATCTTGTATGATGACGTGGCACCCCCTTGACCCATGACCCGATTATATTCCGCATTTTGGGGGTGTTACAGATTGGTACCAGAGCCTAGGTTATAGGGAACTAAGGTCGTTTTCAAAACTTAGTCTATAACCAAAAGTTCAAAAGTCTACATTTTGTTGGGTCAAAAAAAAACACAGAATCGCCATCGCTATTTGATATCCACCGGGTAACCTTAAATCCTTACTTGTTATTTATGATTGATATTATAATGTTTGTTACATGAATTCGTTAAAATATTACCTTATTGTAATACGTTCATTTCTCATTTAAATAACGTATGAAATATTGAATCATGCTTCTCGATATCATGATATTATTTATGATCATTTTAATGTATATATTATTCGATCCTAAATCACTCGTGCTTACTATATATATATACTCTTTCCTTATGTAGATGGATTCTCCGCCGCAATCGCCGAATCACGTCTTCAACTTTCCCGAAAACGAAGAAGAGTTCGAGGAAGACCCTCAGGAAGACCCTGAGGAGGAGATGGAAGAATGGGATGACATGGACATTATCGAAGAGGAAGAAGAGGATCCTGAAGAAGATCCCGAAGAATGGGACGATGTGGAAGCAGTTGAGCAAGTAGATGAAATACCTCATCCAGTCACCCCTCCCAGAAACCCTACCGCTGTACCACATTCATCTCCAGAGCAGTCCTCCGAATCCGAGGATAATGACCTTGCTAATTCCGATGAGGCTCAGGACGTGTCTCCTCCAAAGAGCACGTATGAGATAGGTAGTACTTCTAATGCACATGCTACAGTTTCTGCTCCTATGATCATTACAAGTGTCGATGAACCCGTCTCTCAAGTCGAGGAGTTGTCTCGTAATGTACACTATTTGTTGAGGGAGTCCGGGATCAAAGGGAAGGAAGCAAAGGTCTTAAAAACAGAAATGAAAAAACTTGCGAAACATATGGATTCATGGGATAAGGATTTTAAAAATGAATGGTTGTATACTTGTAAGCTAGAGAAGAAGTTGTGTGAAGTGGAAGATAAGGTTGAGAAAAAGGAAGAAGAAAAGGTTGAGATGAAAAAGTACATAACAGAGTTGGAAAGAATGAAAGAGTGCATGGAAGAGATGAAGGGGAAGTGGGAGTTGATGGATTATAAGTATGAGATGATGGCTAGGGATAAAGAGCGGTTGGAAATGACGTTGGCTAATGTGCATGTGATGATGGCAGATAGGTTGGGTTGGTACGATATGGATGAGCGCTCGAATGATGCTATTGATGTGCTGAAGACTTATGGGACTACTCAGCCACCTGGATTGCAAGACCCTTCCATGGATCTTGTAGTTAGTCCCTATGTTTCCTATTATGTTATCGTACTTTTAGACTATTATATTTTGTACGCTCTATTTTAACACCGTGATGGATCATGTTCACCTAGTTGATTATGGGTGTAAAATTTTTGCTCTCTTTTGTAAATCCCTTAATTTGAAGCTATGTATCTCGGAATGTACGAGAAACTATGTGCTTTTGAAGTAGCATTTTGTTATCATTGTTGCTATTCCAATCTTTCTTCGTTCCAACTCATGCTTGTTGAAATTAAATTTCGATGTCATGTTTATTCTTCATGAGAAGTGCATACCATGTTAATTATTAATCTGTAATTAATTTGTCATGTTGAATCTCATCCCTCTAATCTTGCAAATTTTGATTTAACATACTCCTACAAGTTCTCACCGAATTTTGTATTTGTGTTGTTGACAGAATTATGCCGCCTTTGAGACGTCATGGAGCTTTAAGGCCGCGCGGATCGCGCCGTGCTGCTATGGAAAGGATTATTGCCGATCGTGTGGCTCAGGCAATCGAGATTCTGAGAAGAAAAGAGTTCCTCGTCAAACATCTGAAGGATTCTTATTGCTCCTGGTACTCGCATAAGACATTTATGAGTGGTAAACCACACTCTTTTAACGGTACGGAGGGTGTGGTGGGGTTAACTCGATGGATGGAAAAGATGGAGCAAGTGTTTGGGACTTGCAAGTGTGCTGAACAGGATAAAGTGGTGTATGCAGCCAGCACATTCGAGGGTCGTGCCCTCACTTGGTGGAATGGGAACATTCGTACTTTGGGTCTCGAGAATGCGAACAAGATTCCATGGACTGAATTTAAGGAGATGATGACTACCGAGTACTGCCCAGACACGGAAATTCAGAAAATGGAACAGGAATTATGGAACCTGACCTTGAAAGGAGATGACATTGAGACCTACATCAACCGATTTCATGAACTTTCTTTGATGTGCCCCGAGTTGGTCCCTACTGAGAACAAGAAAATCAAGAAGTTCATCAAAGGTTTTCCTGAAAGGATTAAGGGAAACATCACTTCATCCAAACCCTCCTCTTTGCATGATGCAGTTAACATGGCACGTGAGTTGGTGGAGCAATCAGTGCAGGGTAAGGCATCTAGGTCTGGTGATGGTGGAAAAAGGAAATGGGATGATAACCGCCGAAACAACCAAGGAAACAACAACCGTAACCGAAACAATCAGCAACCTTCCAACAAGAGGCATGAAACCACCAAAGTTTATGCGGCTGCTCCTGTTGGCCCCACTGATCGCAAAGGATATACAGGTCCCCACCCGTATTGTGACAAGTGTAATTGGCACCACGTGGGTGCATGTGCCAAGATGTGTGCTAGGTGTCGAAAGCGTGGTCATGAAGAAAAGGACTGTAGGGTTAGGATGGTCGATGGTCGGCCACAAGAAGTGGAATGTTGGGGATGTGGTGGCAAGGGACATACCAGGAACAACTGTCCAAAGGCTGGGAATGTGCAGAATAAAAATGAGCTCGATGTAGGCGTACCAAGTGGTGGAAAATGCTGCTCATGACCAAAAAGTTGGAACGGGGAAGTTCCTCCTTATGGACCATTTTGCTAAGATTTATTTGATTTCGGTGCTGAAAGGAGTTTTGTGTCTCAGGACTATACCCTATTTATTAATATCAACCCAGTAGCCTTAGGCTCTAGTTACGAAGTAGAATTAGCCGATGGGAAGATTGTAAGTACCAATACCGTATTATGTGGCTGTACCCTGAGTTGGCTTAATCATGTGTTTAAAATCGACCTGCTCCCGACTCGCTTAGGCAGTTTTGATGTTTTTGTCGGTGGATTGGTTAGCTCAAACTCATGCCTCCATTATTTGTGGATGAAAGAATGTGGTATTCCCTCCATATGGTCATGTTCTAGACGTATATGGCGAAAGGACGGTTGTCTATCCAAAATTCTTCTACTGTGTCCAGGCTGGTGAGAAAAGGCTTGATGACATTCATGTCGTGCGTGAATTCCCTGAGGTGTTCCCGGATGATTTATCCGGATTGCCACCTATTCGTGAAGTTGAGTTTCGCATTGATCTTATCCCGGGTGCTTTACCTGTTGCTAAGGCACCCTACCGTCTAGCTCCGTCTGAAATGAATGAATTATCAAACCAACTCAAGGAGTTGCAAGAAAAAGGTTTTATTAGGCCAAGTAGTTCACCATGGGGAGCTCCTGTACTTTTTGTCAAAAAGAAAGACGGTGCCATGAGAATGTGTATTGATTATAGGGAGTTAAATAAGTTGACCATTAAGAATCGTTACCCTCTCCCCCGGATTGATGATCTGTTTGACCAGTTGCAAGGTGCTTGTTGTTTTTCCAAATGAGATCTATTCGTCAGGCTATCACCAGTTGCGAGTTCATGAAAATGATATTCCGAAAACCGCGTTCAGAACCCGTTATGGTCACTTTGAATTTACCGTTATGCCATTCGGACTTACCAATGCTCCGGCTATATTTATGGATTTGATGAACCGTGTCTGCAAACCCTACCTTGATAAATTTGTCATCGTCTTTATTGACGATATCCTCATCTATTCTAAGTCTGAAAAGGATCATGAGCACCATTTGAGAACCATCTTAGATCTCCTTAAGAAAGAAAAGCTCTACGCCAAATTCTCTAAGTGTGAATTCTGGTTGAAAGAAGTCCAGTTTTTGGGTCATGTGGTTAATCAGGAAGGTATTCACGTAGACCCAAGTAAAATTGAAGTAGTTAAAAACTGGAAAGCTCCCGAGTCACCGACTGAAATCCGATCTTTCCTAGGATTAGCTGGGTATTACCGCAGATTTATTGAAAATTTCTCCAAGATAGCCAAACCGTTGACCTTGTTGACACAGAAGAATAAAGCTTATGTGTGGGGTGAAGATCAGGAAAAGGCTTTTCAGATATTGAAGGAGAAGTTGTGCAATGCTCCAGTGTTAGCGCTTCCTGATGGACCAAACGACTTTGTGGTCTATTGTGATGCGTCTCACCAAGGTTTTGGCTGTGTTCTAATGCAACGAGGTAAGGTCATCGCCTATGCCTCGCGGCAATTAAAAATCCATGAGAAGAATTATACCACGCATGACCTGGAGTTGGGTGCGGTGGTATTTGCGTTAAAAATCTGGAGACATTACCTCTATGGAACAAAAAGTGTCATCTACACGGATCACCAGAGTCTCCAGTACATCTTTGATCAAAAGGACTTGAATATGCGCCAAAGACGATGGTTGGAACTTCTTAGTGACTATGAGTGTGAAATCAAATATCATCCGGGAAAAGCGAACGTAGTAGCTGATGCCTTGAGCAGAAAAGAAAGACTTAAGCCTAGGAGAGTGCGTGCAATGAGTATAACCATTCAGTCTAACCTTAAAACCAGAATTTCAGAAGCTCAGAGAGAAGCTGCAAAGGATCTCAAGTCTCCAACCGAAGGGTTGCGAGGTTTAGACGCTCAATTTGAAAGTAAAGAAAATGGAGCAATCCACTTTGTTGGTAGAATTTGGGTGCCCTCTACTGGAGGTTTGAGGAAGGTAATCATGGACGAAGCTCATGCTTCAAGATATTCAGTACATCCTGGTGCGGATAAGATGTACTATGATTTGCGTGATGTATATTGGTGGCCAGGTATGAGAAGAGATATAGCTGAGTATGTTAATAGATGTTTAACTTGTCTAAAGGTGAAGGCCGAACACCAGAAACCTTCAGGTCTGCTCCAACAACCAGAAATCCCTGAATGGAAATGGGAAAAGATAACCATGGATTTAGTGGTTAAGTTACCGAGAAGCAGTAGTGGCTATGATGCGATTTGGGTCATTGTGGATAGGTTGACCAAATCTGCTCACTTCCTGCCGATTCGTGAAGATTACAAAACAGAGAAGCTAGCGCGTATTTACATCAATGAAATAGTAACCAAGCATGGGGTTCCAGTTTCCATTATCTCCGATCGTGACGGTAGGTTTGCATCTCATTTTTGGCAAGTTCTACAGAAGGCGTTGGGTACGCAGGTGTTTATGAGTACTGCATATCATCCTGAGACGGATGGCCAGAGTGAGCGTACCATTCAAACATTGGAAGACATGCTGCGGGCATGTGTTATGGATTTTGGTGGCAGTTGGGATACTCACCTTCCGTTGGTTGAATTTTCCTATAATAACAGTTATCACAAGAGCATCAAGTGTTCACCATTCGAGGCATTGTACGGCCGTAAGTGTAGGTCACCAGTGATATGGAACGAGGTCGGTGAAAGTCAATTAATCGGGCCTGAGTTAGTACAAGAGACTACTGAGAAGATTGTGCAAATTAGAGAAAGGTTAAAGACAGCTAGAAGCCGTCAAAAGTGTTATGCCGATAGGAGGCGAAAACCTCTTGAGTTTCAAGTTGGAGATCGAGTGCTATTGCGAGTATCTCCTTGGAAAGGAGTTGTGCGATTTGGTAAAAGAGGAAAGTTAGCACCTCGTTTCGTTGGACCTTTTGAGATTGTCGAGCGCATCGGTCCAGTGGCATATCGGTTGAGATTGCCGCAAGAGTTGAGTTGTATCCATGATGTGTTCCATGTATCTAATCTTAAGAAGTGTTTGGCGGAGTCGGACATTCAAATACCATTAGAAGAGATACGGGTGAACGACAAGGTGTATTTCATAGAGGAGCCCGTCGAAATCGTGGATAGGCAAATCAAGAAGTTAAAGCGTAGTTGGATTCCAATCGTCAAAGTCCGTTGGGACTCTCGCCGTGGTGCTGAATTCACTTGGGAACGAGAAGACCAGTTCAAGGCCAAGTATCCTCATCTATTCATGCTTATCCATCATTCGTCTCCGGTTGAACTCTGAGGGACCAGAGTTCCTTTTGGAGGGTCGACTGTGAGAACTCGTATTTTCTGAAGGTAATATTTTATTCAGATTTATTGCTCGTTTCATAAAATAATAGTTTTATATTATTTTTACTTGCCATGACAGTAAATATTGTCATTTTTCACCGTCTCGATTTCATTTATCCATTTCTTTTGATCAAGGAAGCCACGTGTCCACAAAATTATCCCGAATGAGATTTTATTTCATTTTTCATGATTTTCCATGTTTCCGTGAGTTTCGTCATTTTTGACTTAATTTACGTTTTTACCAAAAGTGTCGGGCTAGGAGCTAAATTAAATTATGAAAACTTTAAGTAAATTCAAGTTTTATAAAAATTTGCCATGTTTCTCTTTTTCTTTCTCTTTGGGCCGGTTCCATATGACCAACAACAACATTATATTTTTTTTTACAACTAACTTTACCCACAATGTTTTAACTTAACCATTTAACCCACTTTTTATCTCACACAGTTTCAAAAAAAAAAATATACCAGCTTCTTCTCCCTCCCCATTTCACGCCACCCTCTCCACACAAACACCCTCATCCAAATTTATTCACTCACCAAATCAATAAACAAATTACACCATTGTAATCCTTGTACTATCCTCATTCCAATGGTATAAATCAATCATCACATGCAAGACTTTTTAATTTTGATGATTCTTGAAGATTTTTGATGATAAAAGAAGCTTTAATGGGGTTAATCATAAGCTAGGAGGTGATTGAAAGTGTGAGGTTTGGATTTATAAAAAAAAATATTATTGGGTGTTTGTTTGGGTCTCCTAGCCGCGGCCTAAGATCAACCCAAAGGGGTTTTGGGTTTTAATCTTGGTTCCTAATTTTGCTTCTTGATTGGTACACTTTTAGACCCCTTTCTTGATTTAATTTTCTCATTTCATGTATATGCATTGGTTGTAGTTTATTTGAGTCTTAATTTTTGTAAATAAAATTGATATTTTTATGATGAACCTACTGAAATTTTGATGTCATATGATCATGGTATGAGTTTGTGGCTTTGTAGAGGCTTGGTGTTTGATTTAGAGCGAATTGGTAATGATTTAGGCTTAGAAAACACATGGAAATTAGTGCTGAATTAGGAAGTCATGCCAATTTTTTAAACTCTACATGTCCATTTCTCTTTAAAATAGATGCCCCTGATGTAATAGTGTATTGTGGTGAGTGATGCTCATGAAGTGTCGGATGAGTATAATGGCGGCCGTTTTTACTAAAATGGGTCAACTAAACCAGACATATGGTCCAAAACGTGTAAAAAGTCTTGGGTTAAAGGTGAAAATGGGTAATTTCTATAATTCCTCCAAGTAGGATAACTTAAATAGGGCTCCTCTCTTTGGAATCACATTAAAAGCTATATTGGATAAATTAGTTATGGACTAAAACGGCAATGCCAAATTAACGTTTCAAAAGTCCAAATTGTAGTCGGGTTACTATAATTTGATTTCACGTTGTTTGGTAAAAGTTTAAAAGGGTGTTGGCTGGACTTTTTGGATAGTAGAGAGTAGAGATTTCATTTGGTAAACTAAACCTCCCACCTGTTGCTTTGTAACATTTTTGAGGTAGGACTCGTTCAAGGCAAGGTATTCCTGATTTTTGGTTTTATTCATATCAACTTTTGGGTGAAAAAGAGTTTAAAATAGAGTCGTTAAGTTGGGTAATGATAGTTTATCATGGGTGTGAGACTATTACCTTTGTAATCAGTAGGTAGGGTCCAAGTGATGAAAGTTAAGTGTTGGTTTAGTTGTGCCGACTTGCACGCCTTTGCCACATACATGATCCGTAAACTTTTAATAAAAGCAGTTTTTATAGATTACTTGAAGTTATGTAGAAAATGTTATTTTTATTTGATTTTCCTTTCATGTGGAGTCATTTGACATAAAACATAGAGTTGGTAACTACAACATATTCATCATGATAATTACATATATATTTTCATTCATGAGTTGAGTATTTCATGTTGGCGTCATAGTGACACACATGTTCTTCCTATTTAGGTCATTGAGTTTGTGGTGCTGCGAGCTTCTTCCTTGATTTTCTGTTTGATCATTTTCATCTCTTTTGCTACACGTGAGTACATAAGCCCCCCTTTTTCATGGATACTTGTTTTAAAAGTGCGGGTGAGATTTCCATCGTTTGGAACACAAGCCATTGATTTTTATCAAAGCTGTATGCTACCTGAAATTATTATTGCCTAAGTCCATTTCTGCTCGTTGTTTGCCCCAGAGATCTGAACTGTTATTATATCACATTAGTGGAGCAGCGGATTGTTATGGGTGGTTCCATCGGGACTAATAACTATCCCGGTCAGTCATGATTATTGGTTTGTATAGCATGTGACGCATTACATTTGTATTCTTGAGGTAGTTGCAGAATACCTGTACATTAGGGGCCTCATGAGTTAAGGTTCGGTGTCATTGTTACTTGTGCAATAATACTTGATTGTTCACCATGAAAACTACTATATACTTGTGTTCATGTTCCTATGATATTTATTTATATAAACCTATGGTATTCAATCAACTTTTGTTGACGTTTTCTCATGTTTATTCTCAGGTAATTAATGCTTAACATTGAAGGAGTAGCTCGATGGATCTCAAGGCGGATGGGCGTTCTTGTGTAGTTGTAAAAATTGGTGCCTTGTGGTAAGTCAGGGTGACTTAAAAACTTTGTCGTTGTCAGTCGTGTTTAACGTATGTTCCATGTATGGTACTTTAAATTGTGGGCCCGCGTATAACTCTGATATTTTGTCAAGCACCGTAATGTATGACTTTTCATGTTTTGTTGTGACTTGTAATCCTAGAGTCTTGTATGATGACGTGGTACCCCCTTGACCCATGACCCGAATATATTCCGCATTTTGGGGGTCTCACATCTCTGATGCACTTTTTCTGTTGGAGGTAGTTTTTCAGGAATGTTTCTCTTAGATCGTTGTAACTGTCTATTGATTCTGAGGGAAGATCGTCAAACCACACCTGAGCGTTTTCAGTGAGTGTGGAATTTAACATGTGACACCATGTTGGCATGGCCCACCTCTCCGTTTTTGCTGTTGCCTAGAAGATTTTTAAGTGATCTTCAGGATCTTCGCTTCCGTTGTATGTTTTTACATGACTTGGCATTCGCGTTTTCGGAAAGTCAAAGTGACGGATTCGAGACGTGAACGGATCAGTCTCGGCACATACCCAAGGTTGGGAGAGATCATCATCTTCGACACTGGACTTTTTTCTTCATAATTTAGACTTACAGTGCCCACCTTCACTATCTTCGCTTTCAGAGTGATTTTCCGTATACCTTGAGCTTTCCTGAAGGCTATCGAAGTGCGCAGATGTGCTCCGTCCTCTGCTTTCGAGTCTCTTGAACACGGTGCTTTCTCTTCTTGCCTTGCTCTTGTATTCATGCCGTGGCGATCTTGACCTTTCACGCCTCAACCTAGTGAAGACGCTAGGATTGTGGCACGGGCTGCGAGAGCGTCTCTGTCTTCTTGGCGATATTGTCCTGGACTCAGAATACGTTGATTCCTGCGCCCTAGTGCTCTTCTTCTGGGCATCGCCAAAGTCAAGCCTCGCTTTCACTTCCTCCAGCTTTTCTTTTTTTCTCTTCTCATACTCATACTTATCTGCCATGATTGGTAGTAGTTTCTCATAATGCTTTTCGCAGAACTCTTCGAGATCTACAGCGGATGTAGTTCTCACAGAGCCCTGGGGGGTTTGTTTGTTCTTCCCTGCCGTATTCTGCACATCAAACTTGGGATGGCTAGGGGTAGGTTGTTCGTGATTGCTCATGGTGAGTATTTTCAAGGAACGCAGTTATATCGGTCTCACGGATGGCGCCAACTTGTTAGTACAAAAACCGTGTATGGGGGTGAATATGGGTCTAGATCACTTGGTGGATTGGGCCGGTGAACGGGCTATGATGTAGATCTTGTACTAATCCAAGTAATGAAGAGATAATCTGCACAAATGAGAGTAAACCGTTAGCCTTACCGCGGGGCGGACCCCACGATTAAGCTCCGGCGTGAGAGTAAGTATACATGTTTGTCAGAGAATCAGAAAATGTCAGAGTATATGTGTGTATTCATGATCAGACATAATGTACCTTTTTGGGGTGTGAAATAACCCTTATTTCTAGGCAAGCCTAATACTAGGGTTTCCTAATATTTCGCTTGCGACTGTTAGTAGCCGGAGTGGGTCCCTTGTCGGGCAAGGGTCCACGTGTAATCGTGTCTACGGACGTGAGTATCCTTCCGCAATCCGTGTTTGTCCGCGGAGGTGCAACGGGTGCTGCTTTAAAAGGTACTCACGTGCGTCTTTGGAATATCCGGAGCGTGACCCCTGTCAGGCTTAGTAGTCCGGTTATTTGTTGTATTGAGCCTGGGCCCATATGCGTATATTATGGACTAAGCCCAGTAAGCTTGGTGTTCATATTATACGTCATCACTAATTGTTTGGTTCAAAGATATCAAAATCAATGAAATCCCAAGTTCAAACAAAAATCAGTCAATAATATGTAACTCAATAACTCATTATTTAAACAACTCGTGTAAGGTTCACACTCCCAAATTAAAGTTGGTAGAATAATTAAGTACCATAAAAACTTGCTTATAGTTCATGCATCATGTTGTGTAAGATAAAGTACGAACAACACCAATGCTTAACAAGGTTATGGGGAAGATGAAGGGTAGCAAAAAAATTAATGACAAGAAAAAGAGCAGCAAATGCGTAACTATGACAGAAACCCGACATAAAAAGAGAACCCACCAGCTCAGCTAGAAATGTTACAAAAAATAATGTCTATTCTCCTGTTATATTGAGTTGTTGCTGTTGTTTTTACATTTTTGTGATGTTACACATATAATCGCCAAAAGTATTATTGCAGCGGTATTTTAACAGCACCTCAATTCGATCCGGAACATACATATAGATTAACAGCACCTCAATTCAACCCAAAACAAACATTACACACCTTTCACAAAAACATACTACAAAGCAACAACAAATTTAAATCTTAATCTATTTTCTAGATTAGAATATTAATTGTTTGGTTCAAAGATATCAAAATCATAGTCTGCAATTGAAAGATACAAAACATATAATATCTAACTCAATAACTCATTATTCAAACAACTCGTATAAGGTTCATGACTCCCAAATTAAAGTTGGTGGAATAATCAAGTACCATAAAGACAACTTGCTTAAAGTTCATACATCATGTTGTGTAAGATAAAGTACGAACAACACCAGATCAAATTACAACATAAACACCGACGCTTAACAAGGTTATGGGGAAGATGAAGGGTAGAAAAAAATGAATGACAAGAAAAAGAGCAGCAAATGCATAGGTATGACGAAAACCCGACATAAAAAGAGAACCCACCAGCTCAGCTAGAAATGTTACAAAAAATAATGTCTATTCTCCTGTTATATTGAGTTGTTGCTGTTGTTTTTACATTTTTGTGATGTTACACATATAATCGCCAAAAGTATTATTGCAAAATACTCTGGAATGAGAATCGATTTTACAATTCTCATTTCTTTTCACGGTGTCAAAAACAAGACAAAAGGCTCTATATTTATCATTCTTTGCTTTCAATTCGGTTGTACCAATATTACAGCAGTTAAGTAAAACTCTTTAAGAAGGAAAAACCCAAAAAATTAGGATTTAGTCCTATACAAAATTCAAAAAGTTAAAAGAGGACAATAAAAGTGGAACGAAGGTAGTATCATTTCTTTAATATAAATTGCTACACAACATTACGTGCGTTGCCGGGTTTATCGATTCAATAATGTACAAGCATGTACTTTATTTATAACTTTATAAACATATTAGCTATAAAAATAAAACCATACATCAACACAACAAAAAACTAACGATTTGAAAGTAGAGATGGTTCTAGTTGTTTAAAGAAAGTATAAATCTAAAATATTACTATCAAAGTACTAAAATAAAATGTTTGAAACAATGAAACCCATTAAGTGTAGCTAGAGTGATTTAAATTGAAAATGCAAATAACTTTATGAAAACAAACATCTTATGATGAATTTAAATGACTACGCACAACTAATTACTAAAAGCGTTTATGCTCAATATTGTAGAAGCACATAAAACCTTTTATGAATTTCAAACTTAAAAGGTCAATTCCAATCACATCGCATTAAATATTTGGTTCTTTTCATTCTCCTACTTATTGAGCCATTGACAACAAACATCATCCAATTCTATTTCTGTATATAATAAAAATTATATTAAAAAAAATCATTAAAGATACATTTTTGAAAGGCTCTTAAAATACATATTATTTATATATGGGTTTTGATTTAAGTATCAGTAACACATATTCATTTTTTCATGTTGTCGAGTTTTGCCTCCTTTTTTTCCTTTCTTTGATGGGCAAATTCAACTCATCAAGTTGTAATTGATATTCCTTTCTCGGGTTACTGTCTGTCTGCTGTTGTTTAATGATGGGGGAAAACAACGTTAGGCCTTTCAAATATGAATATGATTTTGTTGACATTGCGAAGCTGAAAAAAAATGTAGAAATGATTATTAACTCATGGGTATCAATATCGACATTGTTCGTGGCTTGCTATTAGAAGGAAGAAGAAAATGTCAGATCTCAATAAAAGTGGTAGAAAATGGCCTAAGATGTTCGAGTATAAAACTGAAAATGTGTCATGAATTTTACCTTGATTTCTTCATTGAATATCCTTTTCGTAATGTCAGTTAACACGTTTTTTGTTGCAAGTATTGAAGCATTGTTTGATTTGTTATCTGCGTAAATGCAAACATGAAACTTTTAAATATACCGTAATACTTTGCCAATATAATTATGAAATATAAAGCATCTGTACGTATTACCCACCTTTTTGGTTGTTTAAATAGTTATCTTAGAATGCTTGTGAAATGTAAGAGATTGTATTTTATATGCACGTAATGGTTTTTCGCCGCCCAAATTATTTCATTTAGTTAGAAATTATATAATAGCGTTAGTTGTGTGTCGTCCCTTGAGTGATAAGATCCACCTTTTCCTCAAGTTTGTTACTGTGTCTTATTATATCTTATCTTCAAGTGTATCACTTTTTGCTCTATTTTGTTAATAGCTATAATATAGGCATCTTTTATTTTCAATTGTTGAGATTTAATATGAAGAACATTTCGATGGCTGAGATTAAGTTTCATGCAATGTTTTTTCTCTATGCTCCGCCGGCAATAGAAAAGGAAATTCTGAAAATTAGTATTCTTTAACTAGTTTGCTAAATAATAAAAAATAAGAAGGAATTGGTAAGGATCCGATTCTGTCGAAATTATTTCCTTTCTAAACCCCAAAACACAAATATTAACCCTAGCCGCCCTTTCCATTTCGTTTCAATCATGCAAAACTTTAACCATGAGGAAGAATCTTTGGAACCCGCCACCCAAACAATAATGAGAATTGCTACATCCACATAAGATTTACAAAGACAAATCCACACAATGATGTGTCATGAAAACTATTGGTAGTATCTCTCATCCTTTTTATTCTTTTCATATATATGCATCCACAAATCAACTTACACATCATTTTGTGGATTTTCTTTTGTAAAACTTATGTGGATGTAGCATTCCTCAACAATAATTATGTTGCGGGGGACTTAACCAATGAAGGCGACTTTACTCAGGTAATAGAAATGGACCTCGTTCTGGGTGTCACAAATTGGATGATTTTATTGGGAGGTTCATAGTTGAGATAAAGAGAAACAGATATAAAGGGTTCGTGCGCCTCAATATCTATTTCGGTGAGAAATGTAAGGAATCCAAAAAACATTTAGCTCGTTTTATCAAAAATTTGATGTGTATTTAGTCGCCATAGATGGTATATGTTTATACGAATTTGGGAAAGGTAAACCCAAAAATCGTTGGTTATAAAACTAACCGGATACTCTAAAAAGTACGAGGAGCTCTTTCCCAAAAAAGATGAGGATGAGGGCACTAGAAGTAAAAATAATGAAAATGAAGAAAAAAAAGTAAAAAGAAATGTAAGAAATCGAATCAACGTTTAAGCTAGTTTTATTGCAAGCATGGTCTATATTTCGTCACCATACGTGATGGTATGTGTTTATACGAATCGAGGAAAGGTAAAACCAACCATCGTTGGGTAAACAAGGCTAAACTAAGAGAGTATTGTCAAAAGTACGACGAACAGAACCTCTTTCCTGAGGATGAGGGCAATACAAGTAAAAATAATGATAATGTAGAAAAAAAAATAGTAGACTTCATGGAATCGAGTTAAACTCTAAAAAGTTTTTTGGATGCAGCATATATGGTAATGGATAAACCATCATCGTGAATATACTGAAACTCTCCTTCCATTTGTGAGGCTTTCCTAGATTATCTATTACCATATATGTTGCATCCAAAAACTTTTTAGAGCTTGACTCGATTTCATGAAGTATGTTTTTTTTCTACATTTTCATTATTTTTACTTAGTACGGCCCTCATCCTCGGAAACAGCTCCCGCTCCTCGTACTTTTGACGGTACCCCCTTAGTTTAGCCTTGTCTGCCCAACGATGCATGGCTTTACCTTTCCCCGATTCGTATAACCGCATACCATCAGGTGAGGAAATATAGAGGAAATATAGATCATGCTTGCTATAAACTAGCTTAAACGTTGATTCGATTTCTTACATTTCATCTCTTTTTTTCTTCATTTTCATTATTTTTACTTCTAGTGCCCTCATCCTCATCTTAGAAAGAGTTCCTCGTACTTTTCAGAGTATCCGGTTAGTTCGGCATTTTATAACCAACGATTTTTGGGTTTACCTTTCCCCAATTCGTATAAAGATATACCATCATCTATGGCGACAAAATACATATCAAATTTTCGATAAAACCAACTAAATGTTTTATTGGATTCCTTAGATTTCTCACCGAAATAGATATTGAGGCGTACGAACCCTCTATATCTGATTCACTATACCTCAACTATGAACCTCCGAATAAAATCATCCCAATTTGTGACACCCAGAATGAGGTCTATTTCTACAACCTGAGTAAAGTCGTCTTCATTGGTTAAGTCCCCCGCAGCATAATTGTTGTTTGGGTCTTTTGGGTGGCGGGGGGTTTCAAAGATTATTTCTCATTGTTAAAGTTTTGCATGATTGAAATGAAATGAAAAGGGCGGCTAAGGTTAAGATTTGTGTTTTGGGGTTTAGAAAGGAAATTTTTTTATTGTTAGATATTCAGACTCGAAAGAATCGGATCCTTACCAATTCCTTCCTTTTTTGTATTTAGCAAACCAGTTAAAGAAAAGAGATTTATAAACCTACTACTAATTTTCAGAATTATTTTTAAAGAAATGATACTACCTTCATCCCACTTTTATTGTCCTCTTTTGACTTTTCGAAATTTTTATTTCTTTCAACTTTGATCTTTAATACTATTATTTATTTATGTTATATAATACTTGATGAAAATTATACTAATGAAAAAACACTTAAAAACCAATTCATTCATATATTTTCCATCAAGTATTATATAAGATCAAAGTTGAAAAAAGAAAGATAACGTAGTCATTTTTACCATCAAAAAATAATTTATAGAAATGGGAAGATTATACAAACCTAAATACAAAAGTATCTTGACAAGTATTGATCTCTCGAGTATCGTTTCGAAGGAGTGGTAAATTTGAGATTCGTAGTCAAGTTTCGTTGGATGCTTAGTAGTCACAAAGAGTTTTTGGTTTTAAAGTTTAAGCTAACACAACTAAGTTATCTAATAGGAAAGCTAAAAATAACTAAACTTAAGCTAAAAGGGGTATGTTTGCCTAAAAATCGGAGGTAAATAATTAAGATTAAACTTGTGAACTAAAACTCGAACAAGAGTTAATTTATTAATATGTATCTGTATTTCAATCTTAAATCGTATTCGCTCACATTAAACCATTTAGTCTATGTTTCACGTTAAGATGTTGACTACAAGAAAGTTTTACCCTTTTCAACAGCTTTTGTCCGTCAAATTAAATAAAAACATTCTAAGTATACCACACAGAGGCCCGATGTCTCCCGTTAAAAGCTACTAAACTAAGTTTATAAGATACGTCTTACTTATCTTACCACCGTGAGTTAAAGGTGTCTAGTCACAAATAAAGCTCAAAAACCGATTCTATCACGATTTTAGTCAAGAAGCAACTAACATAATCTCTAGTCAATAGACTAACCTAAAACGCATACTAATATCACCAATAAACTTTCAACCACAATCCTAGCTATCTAACCACCAATTTATAAACAAACATATGCAAATTACTCGTAAATAAACATAACTACGCTAATAACACAAATAAAAGCAATAAATATAATAACTAAACTACACATAACAATAAACATAAACATAATGAAAATAAAGAGATAAAAAGATTAGAGATAACCAAAAATAAAAAATGGAAGTCTTGAACTGGTTCTTTAGGTGTGGATTTGATACGTGACATTGCAAATAAAGGTTTTTGAGCTGTGTAATTTGAGATCCGCAAACTTTAAACTCATATGCAGAATGGAAGTCTTGCGCTATGTTTCAATTCCGTATGAAAAAACCAATCTCAAAAATATGTATCGAGATAGGAGTTTGGTATTCCGCCATTTGTGTAAAAATACGTTTTAGAACTATCGAAACCAGCTCCTATTTGACGAGTAGAAACCCTCGAAGTCGCAGCTAATTGTGATAATTTCATTACTAGTTCTTTTTATTGGTGTAAGTATAGATCTAAAGCCTCGTTCGGATGGAACGAATGGCTCAAAAACCCCTATATTATTGTTTTGTAATCTAGCTCCTTGCTAGTTTTTGTTTCTAATAAAATCGCCGTTCCAAAAAAAAAAAAACCAAAAATAAAAAATGCGAACATAGCGAGATGAGTCCGGCTCCATAAGTTCTAATACCCAATTGAAAAGCTCCGTGATTTACCCATCTAGTTAATCACTACTAAAACTAATTTATCACCACCAAATTATATAAAATAAAAAGAAAAATAAAAATTTAGATAACTAAAATTATCAACTATCAACTAGTTTTTATAAAATGAAAGCATAACACAGAATCTTCGAATGTAAAATAATTCAAAAACCAAAAAAATAATTTCATAGAACAAATCTCATCCAAACTTAAATTCATAAAAATGCTCAAAAATAACAGTTACTCACTTATCATCTAATGAGTAAAAAAATGAAATGTAGATACCAAAAAGAAAAATATGAGATAAAAATCATGTGCAACGTCAAAAGAAAAGATGAAATACAATTCGAATGTGAACTAAGAGAAATAAAATAGCAAAATTAAACTATCATATGTTAAAAGCTGCTACAACTAGGAAGTAATGAAGGAAAAAATGAAAAGTGTGCACCGACCCCATGAAAGGGGTGTCGGCTCTCCTCTTTTTTGTCTCGTAGGTTTAGGTTATACAAAAATAAATGACATTGTGGGCCATGATGGACTTTTGTGCTTGTTTGTCTTTTTTGGCTCGGTTGTGACCATTTCTTCTTGCCTTTGTTTCGGGGCTTCAATAATCTTTGATAAACGCTCGAAATCTTATATTTTTGCTTAAATTTTTTGTTTTCGGGCTACAATAATTAAATAACACATTAAAAATATTTCATCTAACATTCTCAATTTTGCTATTTATTATGCGTAAATCGACATAATTTGATATAAAATCATGGAATAATTTAACGGCTTTCAATTCCTTACACTTATTATGTTGCTTGCCAAGCAAACTATTATTATCCGGCGCAAGTCATAAAACATTTATCACCCCCTAAACGAAATAAAGTATCCACTTCAAACTTAGAATAGATACAATAATATCTTAGGAGATATAAAAAACATCTAATTCGGATGACACCACATTTTGTCTCTATTCGATATATAGCTATAAATATTTATCGATGATACCGCTATGCTTGACTCTTTTTTTCACGATATGTACATAGCTTAAGAGGCGGGAAAGGCACAAAATCGTCGACTCCAAGAGATAAGAATCATCATCATCGATTTTCGCTAACCCCAAACCAAGCTTAAAACGGAATCATTGTTAAGTTTAAGTTTAGATGTGAGCACTACCCATATATGTAATTTGTGTACGCATAAGTCAACTTTTCGCTCCCATTATTCATTATTTTCCTCTATTTTTTTATTTCATTTTCTAAAAAGTGAACCAATTATTATAATAAGTAAGTTTTTTTTTTGAACGGCAAATTTTATTAAAAAAACTAGCAAGGAGCTAGAAAAGATTACAAAATAAGACAATTAGGGTTCTTAAGCCAACTAACCCAATTGATTTTAAACTTACAACGATTAGAAATCCACAAATAGGACAATTGAACAATGTCATCGAAAAGGAGATCTCGCCTAGGCTGCTTGGATCCGAACAAAACCTGGTTTCTAAAGCGCCAAATAAGCCACCACATGATGTAGCAAATGCCTTCAAGAAACGTCTTCAACTGTTTAGGAAAACGGGTGTTGTTGAGCCAACTAAGCCAATCTTCGTATCTATCAAAAGAAATAGAATCCATCTCCCACCATCGCAAGAATTTGTTCCAAACTTGTCGAGCTAAAGGACAAGAGAAGAAAATGTGAGATGTAGATTCCGCTGCCGAGTTACAAAGAGGGCATAGAATCGAAGGAATGTCCATCCCTCTAAGCGAAAGGTTGAGCCTAGTAGGGAGCTTGTCCAAGAAAACTTTCCAAGCGTGAATATTCACCTTGATAGGGATAATCGTATCCCATCTAGTTAAGATTACATTCATTTTTAGGCAAGATGTTGTCGTCTATGAGAATACGAGTATACTTGACCGAAAAATCACTAGAGGATTCGAGAGACCAAAACCACCGATCACACATATTAGGAAGAGAGATGTCAGTAGTTCGAGAGCCAAGCAAAGAAAACTGTTCTTCTTCAACCCCTCCTTTAGGAGGTCTTCGAAAAGAGTGTATCAAAGATGGTTGACTCAACTTAGAAGCGACGCTAATAGATTTGCATGTCTCAAGAGCATGCAACCTCGGATATAAGGATTTGAAAGGACCATCGTCATGCCATTTGTCGTCCCAAAAAGAATGTGTTTCGCCATACACTTTTTCTTCAAGAATTGCATAAGGTCGATACCTTTAGAATTAAGAGCATGCATCTCACGGAATTATATCTACCAGGCTGAACGTCGTAAGACGTGAGCACGAAGAAAGGGGCCCCATGATTACATGCATAGCTTGATGAACCGAGGGACCACCAAGAAGAATCTTGAGAAAAAAAGCGCCAAATCCATTTAAAAAGGAGAGCTCGATTCGTAGCATAAAGACTAGAAACCCCGAGACCACCATTTTTCTTAGAAGCTAAGATCTTGTCCCATCCAATCATGAATTTTTGTGTCCATGCATCGATTCCACTTAAAGGAAATTACCTGCCGTATCTGACTCCAGCTTATTTAATACGCCTATGGGAGCCTTAAAAATAGACATATGATAAAGCGGTATCGAAGAGATGACCGACTTGATGAGAGTTAACCGACCCCCTATCGAAAGGGTTTTAAGTTTCCAATTATAGAGGCGATTAGAAACTTTAGAGATGACATATTCCCATGGTTTAAGTCTCGACATATTATCACCAACAATGACACCTAGATATTTGAAAGGAGATGAAAAAATGGAACAACCAACCAGATTCGCTACTGATTCAACTTCATTCGAATTAACACCAACTCCCATCAATTTACTCTTGTGAAAATTAATCTTAAGACCGGAGGCTAAATAAAAGCAATTTAATACTTTAGCAACAGTTTTAAAATTCCTTTCTACAAAACTCTTTTTGATGAAAACAATTTACAAATGAAAGTTTCATTTTGAACGTGATTTGGGTATATCCTTTATAGATACTTCGGATCCTTAGTCAAGTCTTTTCTTTTTTTGTTATTATTATTTTTTTGTAATTTTATATTCCTCGGTCCTTTAAACATCCGAGTCAACGGGAGCGAGCCGTTAAGAAACGATTGTCTTATTTCGACATCGGTTATATTTTTCTCGACCATTTATACATTCGAGTCAACGGGAGCGAGCCGACAGGATTCAATTGTTTTATTTCGGTCTTGGATTATTATTTTTATTTTTTTGTTATAATATTTTTTATTTTTTATCAATATAATTTTTCTTACATAAAGTTGGATGGGAGTCTAGACACAAGTTGAGCTCCCACTCCTTTTTTAATACAAAAACTCACTCTATGAAAGATAAATACACCACTCTTAGCATTATTTGAGTGGCTAATGGAAATATACTTAATACATGAAAGTGTGTCCAAAGCATCCGTATCCAATTCTCCAAATGTAGAAAAAGCAAATGGTATGAACTTGTATCCATTTTCCTCACATACGGACCCATACTTCCTCTTTTTCTTCTTCACGGCATCGTGCAAGGCTACCCTTGGAGCACATGAAATCGCCCCCGTATTAGCAAAGGGGGAGATGCACGTCACATCCAAACATGCGTCTTTAACTTGGAGCCAATTAAATAGTAAAGGTCTGCAGATCGTAGATCCTTCCCGTCCTCCGAGAGGAAACCCATTGGAGCCTCCTTTCGCACCATAATACCAACCTTGGAACATATATCAACAAGAATAACACGCACCAGATTATGCCTAAACTTCACACCCACTTCACTAGAACAGTGGACCACATGATCTCCCCATTGGTCCATCTGATGTGTATTGCAACTCGGGCATAAGCTACCTTCAGAGAACATAGGTACAACAAGCCTATAGCACAAAACAGAGCGGAATTGACGGTGGTTCATCCTCTGCCCCAAGCCATCAATAGAGATGAAAAGAAAATCTTGTGCGTGTGGGGCGCGGATGCAATTAAGAATAGTCACATGTCGTGGACTTAACGTGTATTTAAAAACAAGGTATTTCTCAATGATACCAAAGTAACACTTTGCCAAGGTTTTCATCATATGAGGGGCAGAAGTGCAAGTGGTGACAGAGAGCACGACAAGGTTGCATGTAGTGTTGAAAACATCAAGAGCATGCTTAAAAGAAGAGCCATGGGATTCAATGGCGGTCTTCATCAATATCTTGGTTTGAAGGGTGCTCGTTTGCAAACGAGATGCGAGAAAAGCATACTGGATAATGTCTCCCGTTGAAAGGATGCCAAGACCACCCAACTTGATCGGGAGAGTGGCAAGCCGCCATTGCCAATCACCAAACCCCGGTCTTGAAGCGGTAACAACATTTTCCAATGAGGCACGTAACACCTGATCAAACTAAACTTGGGCCTCTAATAAATACAAAGGATAGCATGTCCTCAAAGCATAACATAGTTTCGCAACCCCAGCGCAATTGCGAAGAAGAAGGAGCTCGCATTTGGATCATGAAGTTTGTGGATTGCCTCCATTAGCGAGATGGTTTTAGAGACCCTTTTCAAAGCCAAATCCCGACAAAAACATTCATCCAAACTGACTGAACTACCTAGAAGTTTAACACCATTGAGCGGACGAGAGATATTTATAGGAAAAACTGTAACACCCCCAAAATCAGGTAGCAGCGGAATGGTAACAATGGGGTGCTACGTCAAAGTACAACAATCAAGATATAGGAAACGACCATAAATGGACATTTAAGACAAGATTTCATTCGATGCCATAGCAAAATATCAAAGTTTATACATTAGGTCCCATATGTTTTAAAAGAGTAATAAACATTTCAAGTACATATTTAATTAAACAAAAGCTTCATAATACCCAAAAGATGACTTAAGTTTTTAAAGATAATAAAAGTTGCATTGAATATAGATAAAACACAGAATCCATCTTCATTGATATCCGTCACGGCTCCCGTCCAATCTTCATACCCTAGGACCTGAAATTACATGCTAAAAGTCAACACAAAGGTTGAGTGAAATCATAGGTTTATCGGTAAAAAGGGTGGACCACAAGATCGAAGTAATAGTAGACTCTGAAACACATTCAGTAGTCCAAAACGTTTATTATTGCACTAAGCTCATGACCCCGAAGCCTTAACTAGATTTGTGCCCCAATCAGAATATAGGATGCTTGCCAACAACCTAACACCTCTCAATGTTAAATGCACCTTGATCAAACTAGTGACCCAAGGAAAGGTGGGGATTGTCAGTCCCGATAGATCTATCCACAACACTCGCGCTTACTACAATAGCAATTAACGGTTCATGATAAATAGGGACTTCACGGCAATAAGGTAACTTAGCAATAATATTCAGGCAGTAATCTGGATAGCATACACTTTGTAAACACTTTGAAAACACTTAGAAAAACACTTGTGTCCAATAGTAAAACAAGCAATGTAATTCACCCCGTAGATTTTGTAAAACAATCACGTAGTAAAAAGGGGGCTATGAACTCACCTCGAGTGAATGGTAATCAACAAGTATTCACAATAGAAAAATGCGTCACGAAGGAATCCGAAGGCAACCTAATCCAATATAGGTCGTATAAGTACTAAACACTTTGATTATTTATAGGTCGTATAGCTCATCATACTATCGTTCGGGCTATCATAATTAAGAGGTCATGTAGTGACGTATGAGGAGCTAGGACACTTTAAATCGTAAATCCAACAACTCGTCGATACGCCACCCCGAAGAGGCCTCATTATGAAACTCCCTAGTAATATAGTACTTTGATTAACTAATACCACATATAATTCTATATAGCTACATCACCATCTAATCGTTTTAGTGAAATCATATTTATAAAGTAAAAACGTTTATAAGTATACTTTAGTAAAACTGGCGTAACTTTCTCGTTTTAAGTCCGTTTCTTTCGTTTCTTACGTCCACGCCTTCGTATTAAGACGAGTTATCAAAATATAACATTTTCAAAATTTGAGTTTTTCTGATGAATAGTGATTTTACTGTTCATAACAGTTATATATTTATTTTTATAGATTTAGTTATCGTAAATCTCGTAAATGTCGTAACTTATTCGTTTTAACTCCGTTTTTAGCGATTCTTTCGAGCACGTCTTCGTATTTAAAAGTTTTATCGATTTATTGATGTTTTAAAAGTATAAGTTTCTGTGGTGAATAGTAACTTTTATAAAAATAGTTTTATAAAAGTATATATTTAACGTAAACTTGAAATCGTCGTATCTTTTTCGTTATAAATCGGTTTTTTGAGTTTCTTATCATTTTGGAATCGTCATGAGTAAGAAATAAGTGGTTAAGCGAGGGGGCTTAACTTCGGGTCTTAATGAACCTATCCGTCCACTATAGAGGCCCAACGAGCCCAATGAAGTCTCGTGGATAAACCACGGCTTATTAATAAGCCATGCGAAATTATATACGAGCTAGAAATACTTATCAAATCAACATGGGCCTTGTTTTATCATTTGAAACCAAAGTGGGCTATGTAGCCCATCTTCGTGAGCCCACAAGGCTCATAAGCCACGATAAGCCTAAACAGCTTATTCGTGTGCTTATGCGCGGCTTAATGAGCTTAATATGGACTTAAGAACATAAGTGAACCCCTTTGTATTTCTTTGAAAACCAACCGAACCCTAACGGGCCTCCTAGCCTAATTACGGGCCCTAAATGAACAAATAAGCTCACAATAAGCTCGAGTGGCTTATTGATGATCTTATGAGGATTAAATAAGCCTAATGGTCATAAAGGTACTTAATGGACCTCAATGCACTCAACGGAACGCCTTTGAACCCTTATCGGGCCTTAAACAGGCCCAAGCCGGCCCAACCCGAAGCTTATTAGCTTATTGCGAATAAGCTGGAAAAATAAAACAGATCATTGAGCTTAAAATGAATGATAAATAAGCTAGCAAAGCATAAAGGGTGTATCGGGCCAAGCCATTGGGCTTACGGGCCCAATAGACTCAAAATAAGCCATAATAAGCTCCCCGAGCTTATTTGAAGCTTAACCGACCCTCTTAGTGCTTAACAGACTCAAACAAAGTCATCGGGCCTCAATGGGCCGAACCAAAGAGAGTAAAACCTCTTCGGGTCATTAATGGGCCCGAAAGCCCATTGACAAATGCTTATCGGCTTATTTTAAATAAGCTGAAAACGAAACAGGAAAAAGCTAAGTTGAAACAAATGGGAAATAAGCTAAAATGCCTAAGAAACCATTTAGGTTCTATACGGGATAAGCTATTGGGCCCATAAGCCCAATAAGCTCGAAATAAGCTTCAATAAGCTCACCGAGCTTATTGTAAGCTTAACAGCCCCGTATAAGCTTATTATAGACTTTTGGACATGTTAAAACAATAACAGACCTCTAAAAAGCTAAACGGACCTTAACGGGCCCAATAAGGCCCGTTAAGCCAAAATAAGCTCGATGAGCTTATTTTTCAGCCAAAACACTTTTTATAATCTTAAACGAGCTTAACAAAGAGAAATGCCACTCGTTGGGATTTATTCGGAGCTAAAATGGAATTTTCGCGAACCCAAGGGACCAAAAGTGAAATTTCCGAAACATAAGGGGTTAGTTTTGTCAAATTCGAGTTTCAATAACCCCAGGGACATTCTTGTAATATTTTGAAACTTAAGGGTTTAAAGTGTAAATATTATTACTTTGTAAACCTAAGGGACTAATTACGCCATTTCCGAAACTAAAAGGTTTAAAATATAAATGTGTATATTTGTAAACCTAGGGACTAAAAGTAAAATAATTAGAAACTTAAGGGTATGTTAGAACCAGAGTGAAATAGACGAAACACTTGACAAGTCGGTCGAACATTTAGATATTCGGACACCGACGGTTTTAATAACGAGTTAATAAATAATGTATATTTATTAATAATGATCTCACGTTTCTCGAGAACCATCGAGATCATAAGAACCATGATCTTGTGCATCACCGCACAAGTGATAACGGTATATATAAACTTAAAATGGATTTTAGTTTATACAAGGAGTCGTTAGTTTAAATGTGTAAACTAAGACTTGACCGTACTTACTTAGGTACTTAACGGTGTGATCCACTACCTACTTGGATACTTGTTATCATTCAGAGAACTACCGGCTAAGGTGAGTTCATAGCCCCATGCTTTACAATTATTTAAATGATTTACATCCTTGGGGTGAGAACATGCTTTGTTTTACAAACTGGACGCAAGTGTACATTTTATGCCATGATTACGTGTTTGCCTAAGTTACCATAACCCCTTTATGTCCATGATCATGAACTGTTAATTGCATAGATGTGATTGGGAATTACATTGTGCGGGCGCGAATGTTATGGATAGATCTATTAGGGATTGACGATCCCCGTTCGGGTGACTAGCTATCACTGGGAACGAACGCATACCATGTCGAATTTGGGATGTTGCAGGGTTAGCACATCATTCACGGACACCAGTTGGCAATTTATAATTGCATTCATATACGTCGAGCCTCGGTGTCATGAGCTTAGGAAACGTAATTACTTTTTATGATGTTTGCATTTGTTGCTTAATCATACACTTGGAAATCTTGCGGTCCTACCATTGATTTACATAAACCTATGAATTCACCAACTTTATGTTGACGTTTTAAGCATGTTTTTCAGGTCAATAAGGCACGAGGTGCGATGATACATTGGGAGTCAATAATTGAAGAGTCAACACTTAAGATTTGGGGTCTTATTACACTTTGGGGACAATTGTTATAAACCGAAATCTTTATCTATTTTGTTGAACCATTTGAAGCCATGAGCTTATGTAACAAACAAGTATTTTGTTAATCCAATGTATCTTTTTCAAACGACACATCAGTAGTCGTTCTCTGATCTTGTGCTATTGACCCAATAATGTAACGCCTTCGGATATTCAACATTCCGCTGCATACTCAGATTTGAGGGTGTTACATACACTACTGGTGCACTCACATATAATTTAAACCGATACCAATGCTCCAGAAAAAGTAACAAAACCACATATACACATCCATAACGATGGAATAGATATACATGATTGCTCGTTCCTTAACTCGAGAAAGCTAAAAGTAAAATTATCTTGGGTATCAAAATGATACCACGAACACGTACAAGATCAGTGGCTAACCTCCACAATTGGGGTGGAATTGATCTGAGTGTAGTGTTTTTGCAAATCCATATAATTCCATATCCAATGAGACGCTACTAGCACTTAGTTTCACCGGTATGTGCCATAAAAAATTTAAATTTGGGTCAAAATTACCTTCTACGTTATGTTTCGATATATTACTCATCATTTTAGGGACAAAGCAAAGACAAATGAAAGAATAGTTTCTAAGGCTTTTATTTCTCCCTACACTTATTATGAACATTGTCCATAATGTTCCACAAAGTACTCGTAAATGAATAAAGGGAAAAGAAAAAGAGCGAAATAAACTAGTACTCCCTGGTTTTGCTCAATGATGGAGAAGAAACAAATGATCCCGGCTAAATCGTCATCCAAGAATTGTCCACATGAAACTCCTAAGAACTTCCGGGTTTCTCCTCATCAAATAGAACCTGCAAATCAAAGAGAAGATACAACTATACCTAGTGTAAAATCGGCGGAACGATAAATACAACTATATGATTTAGGGTTTTTTTTACTCTACGAAAACAAATAAAGGATAGGATGAATGTGTTAATGTGACTGTGGTTTCCTGCAGGTTTTAAGAAAATTACAAATTCTGGAAATTATACAAAATTTTCAAAAATTAGAAAAAAATACGGATTTTACTGTAGCAGGGTGGCGACGCTGCCAGGAAAAATCTTGACGCCGTCTCCACCTACTGTAGAGAATTTTTTTTTGAAAATTTTTTGCACCCAAGTCCCATAAGTATTTCCTGCAAAAAATTACTGCAGAAACCACATAATTTATTAACACAATCATATGACTCAAACAAACACACAAGAAGCGAATTAATCTAAATTATTTATTTAATATGCTTGAAATGGCTCTTATGAACCGGATTTTCTTTTACAAATTTATATGAAATACCTTTGATTGAAACTAAGACAAAGTTAAAAATAAAACAAAGCATCATTAAATGATTCAAACATATAGAAACAAATGAAATAGAATTAAGACACACAAGACACTTAAAAAATGCATGAAATTAAAAGAAATTGGGTTGCCTCCCAACAAGCGCTTGTTTTTGTTCGAGTCACGAGCCTGACTCTACGCTTATTTGACGTGTAGAAGGTGGGTCTCCCCTACACTTGAGTTTAAGTGCGGGTGATAGTAACGGTACACACCATTGTTGTGAGAAGGGGTCACATGCTGAAAAATTGGTTGTTGAATTATATGCTCCAAATGGTGTATTTTTTAATCCTAACCTTCTCTACTTTTTTTGGCCTAACGGGTGAATTAAGTTCTCTTCCTAGAAAAGAAACTTCCTTAGATTCTAATCCCCAATTCTTTTCTATCATCTCCATATTTGAAAAATCAACACTTAGGGTTTAAACCTGGTTTAAATCCATAATATTTCTTAGGATCATTAATGAATGGGTGATAATAACAATACAAATCCTTAAGGTGGAAAGACGTCACGTGAGGTGAAGGCGGTGTATGAATTGTAAAATTGTCTACTACGCCAGCAATTGTAGGATTTAGTAGCTTATCTTTTAGTATTTTATAGTTTAGATATAGCTTAATTTAGATTAAGACTTATTTTTCATTTCCAAGCTTATTTACTATAGTACAATCTAGTTTAAAAGTCACCAAAAAGCTGTAAAACTCAAAAACAGTAATTAGATTAGTATAGCTTTAAAAATTTTAGATTCTAGCTTGTAGTATTAGGTTTTATTGTTTAAATTAGTAGCCTATAAGTTGTTTGTCAAGTTTGCAAAAGCTCATTTGCTGTCTTAGCTTTTTGAGCAATTGAGCTTATTAAGTTTTTTTGAGCTTATTGCTTTATTCCTGACTTTGCTTCTTTCATCATCATTTTTAGAAGCCTTAATGTGTTTTAAGATCAAATCTCTTTTCTTAATTAGAATAAGCATATCATAAGCTCTTAGGATCTTCTTTTACTTTTGTAATTGAGCTTAATTTGAGCTTTTAGCAGCTTATTTAGTAAAGCCAAGGGTAAACCCTTACTTTCTGAAGTCAGCTTATTGATAAGCTCTTTTTGAGCTTATTATTGGTTTTCAGCCCAAAGTGCTTTGTTATTTTGTTCACCAAACCCTCTTTAAAACGTTGTTTTGTAAGTTTTTGATAATAAGCACTTTTTAATTACTCAACTTAATTTGGGCCTTAATGGACTTATTTTGAAATCGGGCTAGACTTTCAGGGTAGGTTTTGTAACTTTTCAATTTCAATTGTTTTTCTGTTAGTCCTTACGTTAGTTAGTTAGTTTCCCCGTTAGTCCTTTAGGTCTTTGCACCATTAGTCCTTAGTTAAGTATTTAATTAAGTTTATTAGTTTTAATTAGTAATTAGGTTTAGTTTTTAATTAGTTTCATTAAAGTTTATTAAAAAGTTAAAAATTAGGGCTTTTATTTTTATAAAATTTCTGCATATTTTCTTTATCTAGTGTAATTTTTATAAAAATTTTAGGATTATATTTTTAATATTTTTATTATTTTTAAAGTTTTTAATTAGTTTAAATCTTAGAAAAATCATATCTTTAAATCTTAAAACCCAAAAATAGTAATTCTTTTTCTTAAAATTTTCTTTTGTCTTATTCTAGGTTTAGAAAATTAGTTTGCATTTTTAGGACTTAATTTTGATTTATTTGTTTAATTGTCGCCTTTTATTTGTTACCCGTTATTGTTTTCAATTTTACTTGTTGCTTTTATTTGGTAGTTATAGATCATAAAAATATCTTTGCTTTCATTCAAATCATAATCCGAACTTAAACGAGGTTTCAATTGCACAAGTCGTTGGGGAAACGACCCGGGTGATCATTCTTCCCGGTTAAATATACGTACTATATATTATATTATATATATTTTTGAGAGTGAATTTTCCTTAGGGAATTTTCTTAATTGCTCTTAAGGTTATATTAGTATATATATTTTATAGTGTATTAAAAATCAACATTAGTTTTTGGCGCCGCTGCCGGGGACTTGTGTTAAGATTCCTTTGTTTTGTGTTTGTTGATTTGGTTTGAAGATCTTTTCATCCTCGAAGTTTCATTCTTGTTATAAATATATAAAAAAAATCCAAAAAAGTAAAAAATATAAAAAGTAAAAAAATATATATATATTTTTTCTTTCTAGTATAGCTATCAAATAAAAAAAAGAAAAAAAAAGCACATAAAAAAATCAAAAATTAAAAAAAAATTTCCTTTAAAAAAGAAATTAAATAAACAAAGTTGGTAAACGAACACTAACATATAATACCTTCCATTGAGGTATTATCATAAATAAGTTCCGATGAACTTGAAAAGTTCCCAAATCGAACCAAAGATTTAACACTTGCCATTTGTGTCTCTACGAAGTACGGCTCACCTTAAAAAGCAATTTTTGAGAGTTACCGTGAAGTAGTTGATTATTTGGTTTAAGTTCTCTTCCGTGTAACCGTTAAAATTCATTGTTAATTAATATTCAAAAATAAAAAAAAATTAGTGTAAAGTTTTGCTTTTGATTTTTAGTTTTTCTTTTTATGCGCACTCGTTCGCAAGCTCGTAATCGTAACCGTCAACAAATTCCTCCGGTTGTTGTTGAACCTTTTGATTTAGAAGAACCAATTGTCGATCAAAACATTGTTGCAATGGCCGACAATCGTACCATGGCTCAAATGCTACAAGCTCCCATCGAGGGATACGAAGATGCAATAGTTGTTCCACCGATAAATGCAAACAATTTTGAGCTTAAACAACCTTTGATTAATCTTGTGCAAAGTAATAAGTTCACGGGTAGACAAGACCCTCATAATCACCTTCGATTTTTCAACAAAGTCACTTCAACGTTTAGACATCCCGAAGTTCCGAACACTTCGATTAAGCTTTTGCTTTTTCCTTTTTCTCTAGACGGTGAAGCCCGAGATTGGTTAGACAAGGAACCTCCTAGATCAATTCTCACATGGGACGACCTTGTTTCAAAATTCATAAATCAATTCTTCCCACCTTCAAAAACCACTTACTATCGGAATGAGATCATTACTTTTTTCCAAAAACCAAACGAAACCTTCAATGAAGCATGGGAACGTTTTAAAGGACTCCTTCGTCAATGTCCTCACCATGGCTTCTCGGAACTACACCAACTCGATACTTTTTACAATTCTTTGAGTTCCAACGATCAAGATGCCTTAGACTCCGCCGCGGGTGGCAATTTCTTAGACAAGATGCCTCAAGAAGGATTAGCGATTATTGAAAGCAAGTCAAAAGTTCGTTACTCAAGAAGTCGTGCTAATGATTCAAGAGTGAGTACGGATGCTCCTCTTTCTAATTCTTCACCTTCTAATAATTCTTTCGATATTCAACAAAATTTTTTTTTTTTTTTTTTTAGCCGCTTCTCTCGAGGATAAGATGACTATTAAGATGAAACAAATGATGAATGAAATGAAAGCTTTAGTTGTTACTACTCCCGCACCCATCAAAGCGGTTGAGGAAGTATGTGTTACGTGTGGATCGAATCACAATTTTAACCATTGTCCGTTAACTCGAGGTGGAAATGATTTTCCCGTTTTTCATGACAACATCCAACAATTTCAACAAACCGCAGCCGTTGGCAATTTTCTCCAAAGAAACCAACCATCTAATTTGGCAAACCAAATGAGACCACCGGGTTTCAATCAACCAAATGTTCAAAGCAACCAAGGAAACCAAAGCCGATATCAAGGAAACAATTTCAATTCGAATCAAAACCGTGGAGGAAATTTCAACCAAAACCGCCAAAACAATCAAGGAGCCGTTTATCAAGCCCCACCATACCAACCACCAACAAATCAACCTTTGGTTAATCAAGCTTTACCTCCCGTTTCACAAATTCAAGGTGTGTCTAAAACGGATTTTGAAAGTTATGCTAAGGCTAATGATGCGAACATGAATAACTTGCAAATGAAGTTGGATAATTTTCAAAGAAACCAAAATGATTTTCAAAGAGTTTACAATGATTCTCAAAAGAAGCAAGATGATTTTCAGAAGATGATGCTCAGTTTCATGCAAAGCTATCACACCAACCAAACTTCAAGTTCAAGTTCGTTACCAAGCAATACCATTCCAAATCCAAGAAATGAAGCCAAGGCAATTACGACTCGTAGTGGTGTTACTTACGATGGACCTCCGATTCCACCGCCGGTGGTGGAAAAGGAAAGTGAGGCGACAAAGGATACGGAGCTACCGAGCACCGAAGACATCCAACCTCCTCAATTGGTCCAAGAACAAACCAAAGACAAAGAACCAATCGAAGAGCCTTCTTTCGTTGCTAACAAAGCCAAACCTAATTTGCCTTACCCGTCGAGACTCAACAAATAAAAGATTCGTGAAAAAGATGACATTCTTTCTTCAAAGTTTATGGAAATCTTTCGAAACCTTCATTTTGAGCTTAGTTTTGCGGATGCTCTCATCCATATGCCAAAGTTTGCGTCAATGTTTAAAAAGATGTTAATACAAAGACATGTTGATATAATTAACCAAAACGCGTTTGAATGAAAATTGTGTGCGGGTCATTAAAAGCTTCCGGAAAAAGCTAGGTGACCCAGGCCGATTCTAATTCCTTGTTGATTTTCAGATTTGATAATTATCAGCCCTGCGATTTAGGGGCTGCATTAATCTCACTGCCTCTTTCATTTGAATAAGCTTGAAGATTTTTTCAGGTCTTACCGAAACAAAAATGGTTTTAGAGTTAGCCGATCGTACAATTTCCAAACCAACCGGTGTCGCCGAGAATGTTTTTATCAAAGTAGGAAAATTTTACTTTCCGGCTGATTTTGTTGTGCTTGATTTTATAGCCGATCCCCGAGTACCGTTGATACTCGGGCGACCCTTTCTTAGGACGGCTCATGCTTTAATCGATGTTTACGAAGGAGAGATTACTCTTAGGAATGATGATCAATCTTTAACCCTTAAATGTGGTGATGCGCCTTCCATTTCATACAACAATCTCGAATCGTTGAAGAAAGTTGATCTAATCGATGTCGCTTGTGAAATTTATTCACAAGAAGTTCTTGGATTTTCCGATTCCGTTGCTTACAACAATCCTTCTCCGTACTACGATCCGATTGTTTCCACTTCATCTCCGACACTTACTCCTTTTGATGAAAGCGATTTTCTACTCTTTGAAGAAGCCGATGCTTTTATAGCAATCGATGATGAACCAGTTTTGCAGATTTCAACGTACGTACTATGTCCGAGGGTGCTTTCTCATTCTTGATGCTCTTTCAACAGTGATCCATTACCTCCACCAATCAGGTGTTACTCACCCGAAATTCAAAAAGATCTTAAAGTTGTTGAACCAAAGAAGTCTTCACTCGAATATGCTACTTCTTATGAACCAAAAGATGAACTTCCCGAAGTCGAACTTAAAGAGTTACCTCCGCATCTCGAGTATGCGTTTTTAGAGGAAAATAACAAGCTTCCAGTCATAATTTCAAAAGATTTGAGCCAAGATGAAAAGACCTCACTCGTTAACGTTCTAAAAAACCAAAAACAAGCAATTGCTTGGAAACTTTCTGATATCCGAGGCATAGATCCGGAGTTTTGCTCTCACAAAATCCTTTTAGAAGATGATTACGAACCTTCAGTCCAACATCAAAGGAGGGTTAATCCTAAAATCCACGACGTCATCAAAAAAGAAGTAGAAAAACTTCTTGACGCGGGATTGATTTATCCGATCTCGGATAGTCCATGGGTTAGTCCGGTCCATTGTGTTCCTAAAAAAGGTGGTATGAGGTTGTAAAGAATGAGAAATGGAGTTGGTGCCTTACAAGATTAGTCACGGGATGCGAGAGTTTTGCATTGAGTATCGAAGCTTAAACGAAGCAAAATTGTAAAGACCATTTTCCGTTACCATTCATGGACCAAATGCTAGAACGTTTAGCCGACAACGAATTTTATTGTTTCTTAGATGGTTTTTCTGGGTATTTTCAATTGACCCTAAAGATCAAGAGAAAACTACTTTCACGTGCCCATACGGAACTTTCGCGTACCGTCGTATGCCATTCGGTTTGTGCAATGCACCCGGAACTTTTCAACGTTGTATGATGGCCATTTTTCACGACATGATAGAAAAAACGATAGAAGTTTTCATGGACGATTTTTTAGTTTTTGGAGATTCTTTTTCTTCGTGTCTTGCCAATTTAGACAAAATGCTCAAAAGATGTGAAGACACCAAATTAGCACTAAATTGGGAAAAGAGCCATTTCATGGTTTTAATGAGGCATTTGTTTTAGGAAATAAAGATCTCTAGAAAAAGGAATTAAAAGTTGATAAGGCCGAAAGTTGATGTAATTTCAAAGCTTCCTCACCCAACAACCGTCAAACGAATCAGAAGTTTTCTCGGGCATGCCGGATTCTATCAAAGATTTATCAAAGACTTTTCTAAAATCTCTCAACCCATGACCCATCTCTTAGATAAGAACACTCCTTTCATTTTCTCGGAAGATTGCATTCTTGCCTTTCAAACCATGAAAAAGAAAGTTACCGAAGCTCTAATTCTTCATTGCTCTAATTTAGGAGCCAACCATTTGAAACTCATGTGCGATGCAAGTGATTATGCATATGGGCGTCCTAGGACAAGATTGAAGGCATTTTGACCAATTCATTATGCAAAGACAAACCATGTCGAAGCAGAAACAAACTACACAACAACCGAGAAAGAAATGCTTGCGGTAGTTTACGCTTTTGAGAAGTTTCGATCATATCTAATCATGAACAAAAGTGTTGTTTACACGGACCACTCCGCATTGAAATACCTTTTCAACAAGAAAGACGCCAAAGCACGATTGCTACGATGGGTCTTACTTCTTCAGGAATTTGATTTCAAAGTTATCGATACCAAGGGAGCTGAAAACTATGCAGCCGATCACCTCTCTCGTCTTGAAAACCCGTATGAGAATGTTTTTGATCCTAAAGAGATTAATGAAACTTTTCCTCTTGAAACATTGAATATGGTGACTTCTCATGATGACCAAAATACCCCGTGGTTTGCCGATATAGCAAATTACCACGCGGGGAATTTTCTTATCAAAGGAATGTCAACCCAACAAAAGAGGAAGTTTTTCAAGGATATAAAGCATTACTTTTGGGATGATCCCTATCTCTTTCGTACATGTGCGGATCAAATCATCCGTAGATGTGTATTTGGCCAAGAAGCTCTTGAAATCCTCAAGGCTTGCCATGAAGGACCCACCGGGGGCCATCACAGTGCCAACATCACAGCTCGGAAAGTATTTGATGCCGGTTTCTTTTGGCCTACGATTTATAAGGATGCTTACGAATTGATCAAATCTTGTGATGCATGTCAAAGACAAGGCAAGATTTCACATCGAGATGAAATGCCTCAAAATGCTATCCAAGTTTGTGAAATTTTCGATGTTTGGGGTATCGATTTTATGGGACCTTTCCCGTCGTCTAGAGGAAACAAATATATTTTAGTAGCCGTCGATTATCTTTCTAAATGGGTTGAAGCCAAGGCGCTCCCCACCAACGATGCTAGAGTAGTTGCCAAGTTTTTAAAATCCCTTTTCTCCTAATTTATACACCTAGAGCTATCATAAGCGATCGTGGGACCCATTTCTATAATGACAAATTTGATAAAGTTATGTCTAAATATGGTGTCACACATCGTCTTTCTACCGCTTACCACCCTCAGACTAGTGGTCAAGTCGAGGTGACGAATTGTGGTCTCAAAAGAATCTTAGAGAGGACGGTAGGAGAAAACCGTGCCTCATGGTCAAACAAGCTAGATGATGCATTATGGGCTTTTAGGACCGCTTACAAGACTCTAATTGGATGCACTCCCTACAAGTTAGTCTATGGAAAAGCGTGTCACTTACCCGTCGAACTAGAACACAATGCATATTGGGCTCTTAAGCATACCAACTTCGATTTAAAGACCGCGGGTGATCATCAAAAGCTTCAACTCAATGAACTTAACGAGCTTCGTGATCAAGCTTATGAGAATTCGCTAATCTACAAGGAGAAGACAAAGAAACTTCACGATTCAAAGATCAAGAATCGAATCTTCAATGTTGGTGATCAAGTTTTACTTTTCAACTCCCGATTAAAGATTTTCTTCGGAAAGCTCAAGTCCCGATGGTCCGGTCTTTTCACAGTTATCGAAGTTTATCCTTATGGCACTGCCAAGTTATCTCATGCCGACGGTTCAAATTTCAAAGTCAATTGTCATCGTTTGAAGCACTACTATAGAGGGGATACACCACCATTGGTTATCCCGGATCTCCAAACTTTCCCTAAGGACAACTAAATTCAGGGATCGAGTCGAGCTTGCGACTCGGTGACCAAAAACAAGCCGCTTCGTAGGAGTTCACCCCATGCTTATCCTTTCTATTTTCTTTCTATTTTCTATCTAATGTGTTGTGATGTGTGAAGAGGCTATCCTCTTCCGATTTCTTGTTGTTTGTTGTTTGTTTGTTGTGATTTTGTAGGATCGAACCAACAGGATTGAACCAACAATTTTTGAAGCATCTCGTGATCGGTGTTGTGTCCCGTTTCACTCGAGCTTTCTATCCTTTGTTTAAAATTAGTTTGGGTAGATCCGATATCCTTTCATCTTATCGATTAACGTCTATCTTTGTATAATTAATAAACGACTTAGATTTACGCAGAACCCGACTTAAACATTGAGGACAATGTTTCATTTTAGTTTGGGGAGGGAATCTATCGATTTGATGTTACCTGCTTATTGTTTTGTTCTTACGTACCCGTTTTCCCACAAAAATAGCAAGAATTTTAAATTTTTCTGTCTCGTTATTTAGTTAAATATTCTTAAAAAATTAAAAAAAGTGTTTAGATATGAATGTAGGTTTTCCGTTGGTGAGAATAAGAAGTAATTTTTGACCCGATCGAACGTGTTGAGTTCTAGCTTTCTCCCTTAACAATTAATGATGATAGTTTGTGCTAGTCTCATGTAGACTTTAAACATGCTAGACTTGAAATCATTAGTAAATGAAGACTTGTGCTAATCTCAAGTAGATTTTAAATATGCCGAGTTGGATTTTATATAGGCTAAGTATTTGCGAATTTCTTTATTAGAGATTTTAAATTGCAAAGAATAAGAGATGATAGTGTTGATTACGAATTAGGATGCTAAACAAGGTTTATTTGGAAAACTTAAAGGCTTATAAGAATAACTTGTGGTTTTTTTTCCCGAAGTTCTTAAAATGATTAATTATACGTGTTCTCTTTAATTTTTACAAATTAGAGTTTTACTCTTAAAAGTCTAATCAACATATTCAGAGAAAAAGCTTTATCGATGATGAAGTCAACATCATTTGTAAATAAGAATTTTAGTTCAAGTTTATACTTTGGTTTTCTAAAATGAAATTTTTTGCAAAAATAACATGTTGAATTAATATATAAAAAAAATTATGATGAAAAAGAAAAAAAGAAATGTAGTTGGTGAATAAAAAGGATGCAAGTTATAAATCCTTAATGTTAATAATAATATACAAACTCCATCGCAATAAAGATATACAAACTAACAACGGCGCGAATAAAGTACATGGGCATTTGTCGTTCGCTCCCGATGTGACATCGGAAAGAAAGGGTTGAGGATGTATATTTAGGGTTGGGGTAACATAATAAGTACACGAGCTCTTGTCGGAGGCGTAGCCGATGTGTCGTCGAAAGAAAAGTGATACCGATTCCTAGCCTAATAATGTAAATAGTAATAATAAAATTGCAAGTTAGAAAATTAATAGTAAAAGTTTTATTTTTTAAAACCAAGGTATTCTTTTGAACTAAGGTTTGCAAAAGTCTACAAGGCTTTTTCATTAGAAGTTCATGCGTTTCGATAGTATTCTCCGTATGGTGTGCAAAAGCGCTTAGCACTTACCCGAAGACGGTGGGGATGTAGAGAAGCAAGTCATTCATGGACGAAGTGAACCAACGAGTTTACTAAGGAGGTTTTTTTTGCTTTGAGATGTGATCTTGCTAATGATTAACCTATGGCCCAAAAGGCCCATGTGTAAGCTTGGTCGGAATTTCATCTATTTAAAAAAGTGGATTTAATGGATTAAATTAATTTAGAACACACCACACCTAAATATATGATTTATGTCGGAAAAGGAATTCCACAAATGTTGTTAATTATAAGTGTCTTTTAGCTCTAATTAACGGTGATCTTATTTTTAAGCTTAGCATGGGAAAAGTGAAAAACCGGGGATGATTAAGTTATCTTTTAGACACTTAATTGTGTTTTTTGTTCTATGATCCTTAAAGTTACCAATAAGGTAATAAAAACAATACATTATGTCAACATAAGAATAAGTTATAGTTAGGTAGTTAATTATCAAGAAAAAAATCATAAAAAGAAAAAAAAAGTTTTGAAAATGGGAATTCGGGTGTTTTATAACTTGTGACTTAGAAAATTTTCCCACAAAGACTTTACTACTTTCTAAAGGATTAGTTTGGGGAAAATTTCTTAAGTATTTGGTTATAAGGCATGTGATATTGCGTGAGGACACGCAATCGTTTAGTTTGGGGAATTTTGATAAGTGTAAAATACACATATCCGTTAATACCTAAAATAACCCAATTAAACCCAAAACAGACTAAAAATGGCAAAGATATGCTTGTTTTTGTGTTTTGTATGTACATGTACGGATATATCAAAAATCACAAGAAAACCGTCAAAAACGGGCAAGCGCGGACATGAGAACGGAAGAGTTTACAAAAGCCAAAAGCAAAGCCAGAAAAAGTCAATCCTTCAGTCAAATTGGTCAAACCTTGGTCAACAGAAGTCAACCCACAAAAGGACAAAACCCAAAATATTTCATTTCAGTCCCTTAAGTTTCAAAAGTTTACACAAAAGGTCCTTGGATTCTTAATGGGCCTTAAAACCTTTAAATAACCTTACCCGGATCCAAGCCCATAACCATAAGCCCAAAACCTAGTCCATTAACCTTTTCATAAAACCACAAGGGCCGTTCCTGCCAATTCCAAAAGACCTTTTACACTACAATTGAGATAAACAAAGAAAGGGACTGGAAATGTCAAATGTCCAAAGTTTAAAAACGAATTACCCTATTCAGTTAGAAAAAAGGCGCCAACACCCATTTTACTATTCACTTTCTTCCTCGTTTCACCACGCTGTCAAATCATAGGGCTTTTCCAAATTGAAGGGTTAATTAGGCAATCCAAGTGGTCTACATCATAAAAGCAGGGTCAAAACAGTCTAATCAAGCACCCTTAGTAGCTCACTTAAGCATCAAAGCCACGTCAGATGAAGGAAAGCACAAGGGATATTGATTTTTACTCTTGGATCACTCACACAAGAAGCACAAGGGTCACATCAAGGATTGCCAGCTTGGCAATCCGTGTGAATCCCAAGGCTTGATTTAACGGATGAGATAAGAGATCCAATGATTGAAGAAATGGATGGTGATGATTAGAAGGAGCGTGGGCAAGAAGGCACACCTAGAAGCTTCATCAGCCATCTATAAATAGGCTCTCATACCTCACACACCACACCTAGTTAGTAGTTAGTAATTTTAGTAGCTTTTTAAGTTTTAGCTTAATTTCATTCTCTATCTTATGTAATCTCTTTTCTAGTAATGTAATGAAAGTTTTTATGTTAATGAATCAATTTTAATATTAAATAATTTGTCTCAAGCTCTTTTGTTTACTCTTATAAGCTCTTACCTTTTCTCTAATGATAAGCTAAAGTTCATAAGCTACTAAATAAGCTCTTATTAGTCTCTAAGCTAATAATTGAGCTCAAATCTTACCTTAATCATACCTAAACCTTTAAAACAGCTAAGTACCTTGAACTGTTTGGATTTTAAGCTATGGAAGGAGAGCCAAAAAGGGAAGGGCTCTCATGGACTTATACTAGCTTATCCATTTGGATAAGCTAGAGCTGTTGAATAAGCTCTAAGAGCATTTTAAGCCTTGTTTAGCTAGGCTCATTGTAAGTTTTCTTTTAATCTCATTGTCATTTAATTTCTAGTTTTAAATTTGCTCAAGTGTTTAAGTAGCTTCTTAGTGTTTGCTTATTAGCTTATTTTATCTGCTTAATTGTGCTTATAATTATCTCATTATGCTTATTGGTTATTAATTTACATCTGATGTTAGTTTAATAGTTATAAATCTTAGTTTTCTTAATTTTTGTCTTAAAAAGTCATAAAAAGCCAAAAATATAGTAGCATAGTGTAGATCTTATAATTTAGCTTAATTAATTGTTGAAATATGTTTGTTAAGCTTGATATAAGCTAGTAGTAATCTGGTATTAAGGAGTTAGGCATTAGTTTTCAAAATCATAAGCTATTTCAAAATTCTGTCAATTTAAAGGGGTGTTTGGCATTAGCTAATTTGACCTCATAAAGTCAAAAGGTTTTGTGCATTTTATTTGAGTTAGCTTGGATTTCATTTATAATCAGTAGGAATAGAGATTTTAGAGTTAGTTTTTCAAAATATAAAAAGTTATGGCTTATTTTGTCATCTCAGCACCAGGGTACTTTGTAGCTTAAGTTTTGATTGCTTAATTCGAATCTAAGCTCTTTGAGCTTTTGTTTTTGTGTGCATTGTGTTTTGCCACACTCAAATTGAGTGTCTAAGTGCAGGATTACCACTAGGGAATCTTGCATTTATCATTTGGCCTTTGCCATTTGCACTAGCAGTGGTAACTAAAGTTACCACTGCTGTCACTTTTAAGTTTAAATTTTAGTTAAGTAATCTTAGGTTTAAGGTTTTAAAATTCAGTTTGCTTTTAGATTTTATATAGCTTTGTCTAAATCAAGTTTTTTTTCAATTGGTAGCCCATTTCTTAGGTTTCATTAGTTTTTAAAAAGTCATTAAAAGTTTAAAAGGCCCAAAAACAGTAGTTAATAGTTGATAGCTTTTAAATTTGATTTCTAGCTTGTAGTGTTTGTTTTTATCATTTAAATAAGTAGTCTATAAGTTGTTTGTTAAGTTTGCAAAAGTTCAGGTTAGGTAATAGCTTATATCTCAAAATAGCTTAAATTAATTTTGTGATTTCTAAGATAGTTTTTAAGTTAGGCATTTTAATCTTCAGTTTCAGTTAGGGTTAAGCGATATTGAGTCATTTAGTTTTTTAAAACTAGTCACTACACATCACAAGCTTTCCAAAACATCTCTTGTTTTCAAATTTGAGCTTATATTAAAGCTTGTGCAAGGATTTAAGTGTTAACAAGCTTCTTTGAGCTCAAATGCTCACTCACTGAAGCAGCATCTTTCATAAGCTGATTAAGAGCTTATTTTAAGTTTTCAGCTAGTTTTCTTTTTATTAAAGTTGCTTAAAAACTAGTCTTCTATAAGTTCTAGTATTTAGTTTTTTCATAAAAGTAAAAAAAAAAAGGTTGACCATACTCGAACCCACGACCTCCCTCTTATATGCCATACGTGTTAACAAGGTGTGCTACAATAGCTCCAATCCAGAAATCTAGAAATATTTTGTTTTGATATCGGTATAGCTTCAAGGTTTTGTAACCCTAATACTAGTTAGAGTATTCGTATTAATATATTGAAGCTTTGTTTGTTAATATGTGTATTCATTAGAATTATTGTTCTATTGCATATTCTTCTTATTGATCAAAGATTAGAATCCGCATAGTCTTTGATATATTTTACAAAGTTTTTACCATAGTTGTGTAGGATTTATCTTGCATAACTAAACCTTACACAAGCTAAGGAATTCAAGATCTTTTCAAGTGGGATCAACAAGTGGTATCAGAGCTTGCTGCTTTGAGAAACTTTGTTAAGAAGAAACTGCTTTTACATTTAAGGTCTGTTTGTTACAAAGAGATGGATCAAGACTCAGTACATATGGTGGCTGCATCAAAAGTGCCTATGCTCAAACCAGGTGAGTATGAGCTTTAGAGGATGAGGATGGAACAGTACATCAAGATGATTGATTATTCTCTATGAGAAGTCATTGAGAATGGTAATGCACCTCCAATAACAAAAGTTGTTGAAGGTGTTGAGACTACAATTGCTCCTACAACTGCTGAAGAAAAGACACAAAGGAGGTTAAATTTGAAGGCAAGAAGCACTTTATTGATGGGCATCCCTAATGAACATCAACTAAAGTTTAACTTCATCAAAGATGCCAAGTCATTGCTACAGGCTGTTGAGAAGAGGTTTGGAGGGAATGCTGCTACTAAAAAGACTCAGATGAATCTTCTAAAGCAGCAGTATGAAAATTTTACTGCATCTAGCTCAGAGGTGTTAGATCAAACCTTTGATAGGCTTTAAAAGCTTACCAGTTAGTTGGAAATTCATGGTGAAAGTATCTCACAAGAAGATGTGAATCAGAAGTTATTAAAAAGTCTGTCACCAGAATGGAATACACATATCATTGTGTGGAGGAACAAGCCTGAGATATATATATTAAGCTTGGATGATCTTTACAACAACCTAAAGATCTATGAACCAGAGGTCAAAGGGACATCAAGCTCAAGCACAAACACATAAAACGTAGCCTTTGTGTCCTCAAACAGCACCAACAGTACAAATGGAGCAGTTAATACTACTCATGATGCTACAACAGCTAGCACTCAAGCTACTGCTGTTAACTCAACAACAATTGACAACTTGAGTGATGTTGTCATCTGTGCTTTCTTTGCAAGTCAACCAAACAGTCCACAACTTGACAATGAGGACTTGTAACAAATTCATCCTGATGATTTAGAAGAGATGGATTTAAGGTGGCAGATGGCTATGTTAACAATGAGGGCAAAGAGATTCTTGAAGAACACTAGAATAAAGTTTTCTGTGAATGGTACTAAGACCATTAGGTTGAATAAGTCCAAGGTGGAGTGTTAAAACTGCCACAAAAAGAGGACACTTTGAAAGGGAGTGCAGGGCTCTAAGGAAGCAAGAAAACAGGAATTAGGAGAATAGAAGAAGGGTTGTGCCAGTGGAGATAACTACTTCTAATGCTTTGGTGTCTTGTGATGGTTCCGCTTATGATTGGAGTGATCAAGCAGAAGAAGGTCCAATTAACTTTGCACTCATGGCTTACTCTTCTACAAGTTCTAACTCTGAGGTATCTACTGATTCAAACTGTTCATCATCTTGTTTGAAAAATGTTAAAATTCTTAAAGAACAAAATGAACAACTGTTAAAAGACTTAAGGACATCTAAGTTAAATATTATTGCTTATAAAACAGGTTTAGAATCTGTAAAAGCAAGACTTCTAGTTTATAAGAAAAATAAGTCTGTTTATGAGGAAGATATCAAGGTCTTAAAATGTGAGATTCATTTAAGAGAAGTAGCCATTATAGAGCTTAGAAGGAAGTTGGAAATGGCTCAAAAACAAAAAGATGAAATTCAGCTAACAATAGAAAATTTTGAAAATTCATCTAAAAACTTAAGCAAACTTATAATGTTGTTCCACCTCCCTATATAAGAAACTTTATGCCTCCAAAACCTGATTTGTCATTCTCTGGATTAGAAGAGTTTACAAGTGCGCCTATAGTTATTAAGCCTGTAGCTAAGAATAGTGAAGCTAAGGCTAGTGAAGCGGAAACATTTTACAATTCCTTGAATACCAATGATCAAGATGCCTTAGATTCCGCCGCGGGTGGTAATTTTCTAGATAAGATGCCTTGAGAAGGTTTAGCCATAATCAAAAGTAAATCCAAAGTGCGTTATTCAAGAAGTCGTCCAAATGTTTCAAGAGCAACTATGAATACTCCGTCTTCTACTTCTTCACCTTCTAATAATTCTTTCAAGATTCAACAAATGGCCGCCTTACTTGAAGACAAAATGAATATTCGAATGAGCTGTTTAGAGAAAGCGATTAGTGAAAAGAATGCTACGACTCCTGCTACCGTCAAAGCAGTCGAGGAAGTTTGATCACATGTGGATTCAAACCATAATTAACAATAGTTCGTTAACAGGAAACGATATTCCGTTTTTCAGATAATATCGATCAACTTCCTACCAAACCGTCGCCGTTGGCAATTTTGTTCAAAGGAATCCTCCTAATTTGGCAAACCAAATGAGACCACTGGGTTTCAATCAACCAAATGTTCAAAACAACCCAGGAAACCAAAGCCGATATCAAGGAAACAATTTCAATTCGAATCAAAACCGTGGAGGAAATTTCAACCAAAACTGCCAAAACAATCAAGGAGCCGTTATCAAGCCCCACCATACCAACCACCAACAAATCAACCTTTGGTTAAATCAAGCTTACACCCGTTTCACAAATTCAAGGTGTTCAAAAACAGTTTTGAAAGTTATGCTAAGGCTAATGATGCAAACATGAATAACTTACAAATGAAGTTGGATAATTTTCAAAGAAACCAAAATGATTTTTGCAAAATCAAATGGCAAATGTTACAAGTTTGTTAACAAGCCTTTGCACCAAGTTTGATGATTTAGGCAATACCAACCAAACTTCAAGTTCAAGTTCTTTACCTAGCAATACCATTCCAAACCCAAGAAATGAAGCCAAGGCAATTACAACTCGTAGTGGTGTTTCATACGATGGACCTCCGATTCCACCGCCGGTGGTGGAAAAGGAAAGTGAGGTGACAAAGGATACGGAGCTACCGAGCACCGAAGACATCCAACCTCCTCCATTGGTCCAAGAACAAACCAAAGACAAAGAACCAATCGAAGAGCCTTCTTTCGTTGCTAACAAAGCCAAACCTAATTTGCCTTACCCGTCAAGACTCAACAAACAAAAGATTCGTGAAAAGGATGATATCCTAGCTTCAAAGTTTATGGAAATTTTTCGTAATCTTCATTTTGAGCTTAGTTTTGCGGATGCTCTCATTCATATGCCAAAGTTTGCTCCAATGTTCAAAAAGATGCTTAATAACAAAGACAAGTTAATCGAGTTAACCAAGACACCTTTGAATGAGAATTGTAGTGCGGTTGTCCTTAAAAAGCTTCCGGAAAAGCTAGGTGACCCCGGTCGATTTCTTATTCCATGTGATTTTTCGGAGTTTGATAATTGCTTAGCCCTAGCCGATTTAGGTGCTAGCATAAATCTCATGCCTCTTTCCATTTGGAAAAAGCTTGGACTCCCGGGCCTAAATGATACTAAAATGGTGTTAGAATTAGCCGACCGAACGATTTCCAAACCAACCGGTGTAGCCGAAAATGTTTTTGTCAAAGTAGGGAAGTTTTACTTTCCCGCCGACTTTGTTGTTCTTGATTTCATAGCCGATCCTCGAGTACCGTTGATACTCGGGAGACCTTTTCTTAGGACAGCTCATGCTTTAATCGATGTATATGAAGGAGAGATAATTCTTAGGAATGATGATCAATCTTTAACCCTTAAATGTGGTGATACTCCTTCTATTTCGTACAACAATTTCGAATCATTGAAGAAAGTCGATCTCATTGATGTCACGTGTGAAGAATACTCACAAGAAGTCTTAGATTTTTCTGACTCAGTTGCATATGGCAATCCTTCTCCCGGATATGATCCGATTGTTTCAAATTCTTCTCCAACACTTACTCCTTTCGGGGATAGTGATTTTCTACTCTTGGAAGAAGCTGATACTTTTCTTGCTATAGCCGATGATCCAACTTCACCGGAAGTTGATGAAGCTTATTATGACCCAGAGGGGGACATTCTCCTTCTCGAATCTCTTCTCAATAGTGATCCTTCGCCTTCACTAAATCAAGAAAGTTACTTACCAGAAATCAAGAAAGAGCTTAAAGTTTGTAAATCTTCTTATGAACCAAAGAATGAACCTCCCGAGGTTGAACTTAAGGACTTACCTCCTCATCTCGAATACATATTTTTAGCAGATAACAACAAGTTACCTGTTATAATTGCCAAAGATTTGAGCGATGATGAAAAGACCGCTCTCATAAAGGTTCTTAAATCCCGAAAGCAAGCAATTGCTTGGAAGCTCTCTGACATTAAGGGTATAAACCCGAAATTTTGTTCTCATAAAATTCTAATGGAAGATGACTATAAACAGCGGTCCAACATCAGAGAAGGGTTAATCCAAAGATT
>BQNB010003639.1:0-25901 GCA_026074375.1 Tanacetum coccineum | reverse complement strand
TTGCACTCATTCTCTTTGTTTCTCTCCCTCTAGGCCACGGCCAAACTCAAACCCCCTAAATAATCCATACACATTTTATTTACTAAGTATACAAGTGTTCTAACATTATATCTAAGGTATCCTAAGGTGTATTGAAGGTTTGGTTTAGCATTTACAAGGGTTTAATCAAGGAGGTTTAAGATTAGGGTTTCTTGGAAATTAGGGTTTTCTAAGTCTTGGAAGCATGGTTTTTTTTATCTAAACTAGGGTTAAGATCTTGTTACTCTTCATCGTACATCATCCTAAGGTTATCTAAAAACCATAATCTCTTTACATTTGTGATTTTATGTGTATATGATGTTTATATAGTAAATCACCATCTAGGAAACTTATTAACATGTAAAATGGATTTTATACTTGTTCATGGTTTGATAAACTTTATCATATGTTATATGGATGTTAAATACATGTTGGAATGGAAGTATAAGCATTATACAAGTATGGTTTAGTTTACAAAAGTATATATAAACTAGTTGCTTAAAAAGTCTACTTATTAAGTTTAAAAGTAAAAGAAATATGATGACTTGTTATCATGGACAATACTTGGACAAATAATGGACTAAAAGACCTAACACACATGAGACTTGTAGTACAAAGTGTTGTAGAGGACTTGTAATAAATTTACTAAACTAAAAACTTATAAAAATAGTTTTTATAAACATTTTAAGCAAGTGATCCAAACTTGCTGTTTGAAATTCAAAAATAAAGTATTTATTTTATATTTTTATAAAATACTACATGTCATGACGATCGTAGGCATGTAGAGAACTCAAAAATCCGAGCTATAACGAAGAAGATACGCCATTCATAAGTTTACGATAATAAAAGCTTTTATAAAAACAAATTACTGTTCATCTCAGAAACTTTTTGGAAAATGTCTTAGTTAGATATAACTTTAATTTACGAAGACGTGCTCGAAAGAATCACTAAAATCGAAGTTAAAACGAATAAAATATGACTTTTACGAGATTTACGCTAATTAAATTTATAAAAATAATTTTATAAAGTTCATGAATAGTATAAACCGTTGTTTACCAGAGGGTTAAAAATATTAAAATGTAATATTTTGATATATCTTTTAAGTACGAGAGTGTGGACATAAAGAAAGTTCAAAACGAACTTAAAACGAGAAAGTTGTGTCGTTTTTACTAATGTAATATTTATAAACATTTTAACTCTATAAATATTATTTTTTGAATACAGTTAGATGGTGATGTAGCTATATAGAATTATATACGGTATTAGTTATTCAAAATAATTAGTACTCATACGACCTATAATTAATTAGGTTGCACTCAGACACTTACGTGACGTTCTGTGATTTACATTGTTGATTCATTCACTCAAGGTAAGTTCATAGCCCCACGTTTTACATTTATAATGATTTACAAGTTTTGGGGTGAGAAACATGCTTTGTTTTACAATTGGACACAAGTGGACATTTTTACATTATGATTACGTGTTTGCCTAAGTAGCGATAACCCTTTGAGCCTATTATCATTAACTGTCAATTACTGAGTGAACGCGAATGTTATAAATAGATCTATTTTTGGGATTGACATCCCTGTTCGGGTGATTAGCTATCACTGGACAAACGAAGGTATACCATGTCGGATTTGAGATGTTGCGGGTTAGAACATCATCACGGGAAATGTTGGCAATATATATTGCAATTCATACATGTCGAGCTTCAGTGTCATGAGCTTAGCGAAATGTAATTATATTTTTGTGATGTTTGCATCTGTTGCATTATCATACACTTGGGAAATCTTATGGTCCTACATTATACATTTTACAAACCTATGAATTAACCAACATTATTGTTGACATTTTAAAGCATGTTTTCTCAGGAGATCAATGAGGTACAAGACAAGGGATACATTGGTGGTCGTTATTTTAGAAGTCATATGCATTAAATATTTGGTTGCATTACATTTTGGGGATTATTTGTTATGGACTAAAATCTTTGTATTTTGAACAATGAACAAGTGAAGCTTCAGGCTTATGTAACAAACAATTTGCTAAATCCAATGTATCAGTTTTAAACGACTCTTTTAATGGTCGTTCTTATATATATTTTGTGCTATTGATCTATGAAGTAACACTCTCAGACTCGTATTCCGCTGCGACCCAATTTGGGGGTGTTACAAATAACGCCACCAAAAACATGTAAAATTCAAGCGTTATCAATTAGTGATGATTATGACCTCCAAATGTTTCCTTCTTGTTCCTTCTAGCTCGTGGGTTTTTCCAACGCTTTTATGATAGGGAAATGGCTTTGAGAGAGCGGTGAGAGTCAGAAAAAGGTGGAAGATAGTTATGTTGAGATGTGTGTGAAAACATAGGCCAAAGAGGTCCTTTTATACTAGTGCCAAGGCCTTGGGGTATTAAATGGTGTTCTTGTGGCCTAAGGGTCATAAAATGTAGGATATTGGAAATCATAACACAATAGAAGATAGATGGATTAGCCAAGTCTAGAGAGAGAAAGTTAGAAAGAAAAGCTTTCTAGTGATAGAAAGTGTGACTTGTATAAAATGACTAACCACCTCTTCCATGGCATGGAAGAGGCTTATATAGTGTGATACAAAACTGGCCTAATGGCCTAGGTAGTAGGCCTACATGTTGGGTTTAATACCTGGCCTATTACCGAATGTTATACATTAAGCGATTAACTACGAGCTACAATAAACGGTAAAATACATGGGGCGACCGAGTCTTTTTCTAATATCTAACAATCTCCCCCTAAGGGAGGTCACCCTAGAAAATACTAACTTAAGCTTAGCAATCTTCTGATTGATCTTGTGTTTAGCTCGTAGTCTTTGATTCTTTATGTGGTATCTTGTACATTGATGTAGGTCTTTGTCTTGTGGCTTGTAATTGTACTTGATATGTGATCTTGAGCTTCTTTGAGATCATCAACCAATTTTAATCTCTGATCATCAACTTGTGGACTTTCGCCGTCTTGTGATCTTATGTCTTGCGGACCGACATGCTCATACCTTTTTTGATCTTGAAAAACTTGAATCATTTATTCTTGAAGTTCTTTAACTTTAATACTTGATCACTTCCAGAGGTACGTGTATTATCAGAGTTGCGGAAGCTTAGAAAAATATGCTTGAGCTTTCATGATTTCTTTGAATGTGTTGGTGAAGTATGAGCATGCAGTAATGAACTTTGTGTTTGCCGAAACAGGATGACACCATCTCCATCTCTATATGAACCTGTAATAAAACAGTTAGCAATAAAGAGAAAAGTTGGTTTGAAAATCAATCGACGTGTTACTTAGTGAAAGCGTTTTTGTAACACATCGAGAGTTTTAAGCTTTTATCAAAGTTCATTAACCGTCAATTCATATACTGGAACAAGTTTGATTCTTGTAGAATCGCACCATTGTTTCTTTCCAATTGACACAAGTTTGATCCAATAAGGATATCACAAGTCACCTACCATGAGCTTGTTTGATGTTGGCTCAAGCAGGATTTCCATCTTCATTGTGAATGCTTAAGTATCACTCGGATGTTCTGGCAGTATCACAAGGATAATGCATAGGACTCTTATGATAATCCTTGTTTCTACATTGTGTGAAGAACAAGTAAAATAGAATAGTGTCCTAATGAGATTAATTGATGATCTCTTGGCTCTAGACTCAATTGTGCGTTTTAGTTTTAGTGATCGGAGGCTGGAGCGGACTGCCACCTTTTTAATATCAACTAACTCGGAGTAAGAAAGTCAATAGATAACGTGTTTAGTCTCCGTGAATGAAACAAAAATCTTTTAAGAGATTCTGAGTGGCTAGGGAGGGTTGTGCATTGCATCACTGGGTCCATGACGACTTTCTTCAATGTCAGCAATCATCTTTGTGATTCTGACAGCAGATGTGTTAACCCGGTTTCTGCCTAAGTGTATGGAGGGCTTCTTTCTTTACACCCTTTATCCTCACATTTCTTTTTCATTCTTCAACCCCTTCAGTGCTTACCGAGACTTCATGACTAGAACCATGTTGGGTTTATTCCAGTTCTAGCTCCATCTCAGTCTGCACTATTCCCTTATTCTCACATTTACTCCTTTTTTATGTCATACCTAAGGACTTCTACACTAACTAGTGGATTGTCCCTAGGTAGATCCCTCTGATTCTGGTTGGATCATGGGAACTAATACCTAACCTTATAACCCCGATAAAATTAAATACATAGTCGGTCTTTTTGGTACAGTTCACCTTGCCATAAAACCAATTGAAAAACTCAATCAGGTACTTGTGATATAAATATCAAAGCTTTTAGTACCTTGATTGTTTTTAAATTTTTAGAAATGCTCCCCCTCAACGTGTGCATCGATTAAATGAAACTGTTCAGCACAAGGAGGGTGGAGTATACACATGAGTCTACAAAATCACATTTTTAATCAGTTTTCATATTTAAATAACATTTTCTCCCCTTATCAAAAGTTTCAAACCCTTTGATATTTTGGATACCAATGGATTCGAATATGTTGGAAAAACTTGGAAAAAAATGTGCTGATTATTTACAAGCCGAGTGGGGAGCAAGGTAATGCTCCCCCTGAATCTATGAGGATACGTGTGAGTGACAAGTATAGAAAATTTGAAATATTTTCAATTTAACGAGAAAAGTCGTGAAAGACTGTATACTTGTCACTGAACACTTAACTAAACACTACATACTTATGATAATGTACAAGATACAACCAGAAAAGATATTGATCTGAATGAAGAGATGATGTGCTCATTCGGTTCTTTAAAGGAGTCTATAGTCAATATCTCGTACCCGACCACCAACAAATCATTCCAGGTTACGGAAGATCCTTCTGGTCTTGAGTCTCTGTTCAATGGCATGTATAAATTCCTTGCTCCTTGCCACATCCTTATCAGTACAAAACCGCGTGTTCATACCTGGGTTAAGCCGATTGACCTTGTATTCCTTAACTCTGTAATCCAGTGCTTCCATAATATTTATCAACGTACCATCACTGAATTTATAAATCTCATTGAACCTCATGATCTTCCGTTCATTGTTACCGACAGGAAACACAACTGCATGAGGTGACTTAATGATTGTATAGTCGTGCTTGTACTCGAAGCCTTTTGCATCCCATCCTGGTTTAGTGTGATTCAGCTATTTCAGGTAGCTCTTAATGCCGAGTTAGAAGTCTTCAACCCGCTGTCGAATCACTAAGTTGCGTGTCTACAGATTAACCGCAGTAGAAAGCATACATTTGTCTGAGCCAGGAAGATGATTAAGATGACCTTGTAGAAGTAGCAGATTCAGGTCTTCAAAGTCACTAGGATATAAGTTTTTGAAATACTTTTATGCAATCGTGTATTCTTGATAATCAGCTCTGCGCAGTGTGATCTCTTTCAAGTAGTCATACCCATAGCGAGAGTAGGCTTTTATTCTAACAACACTGAGTATACGCATGTGAGTTCTGACTACCTTGCGGCTTGAGTCAGTTGTATGTCGGTCAATGTAGAATTTCTGACGATTAAACCACCAATGAGATATACCATAATAGGCACTGATGTCATAGGTACAGACCTCATTGATCCACATATGCTCAGGTACGAGTAGTTCAAGTCCAAAGTCAAGATAACGAGCAGCTTTCATCTTGGAAATTGACAAAGCCTGTCTGCTTCCCTTACTGCCATAGCGTAAATAATCCAAGTCTTTATTGAAAAAGAATTGAGTTTGAATAGTGACATGACCTGGTGGACCACTGAGAGGTAGAGGTTTTCTGATATCAATCCTGACTTGATCACCTTCTGGATTAGCCCAGTCAATCTGATCTGTAAGCATCTTGTGACACTCTTCCATCTGGAACTGAAGATGAACGACGTCTGGGTATAAAGCTTTAATGACTTCATATGCTTGGCCTTCAAAATCTGCTTGAGTAAGCTCAGTCTTTCCCTTCTGTTGGCAATACCAGTTCATAAACGTCTGCATATCCCTAGTCTTCTCAAGTAAAGAGTTCTCTATAGGAGCTTGATACGTAGTGGCTAAAGCATTGGCTCAGTTGTTCACAGCATCAGGAATGTAGGATGTAGGAATGACCCAGGTAGGTTCTGGAGTGGCTGGTATTTCATCATCCGGAATAGGCTTCAACCATTCTGGCCTCTGCTTAATCTTTGGAAGGTAGGTAGAGTCAGTGTCCTCTGAATCAGATATATTGGCAGAATCTGGTATTGGTATGTCTTTGACTGGTTGCTCAGCATGAGGACCGGATTGTTGCTTGGAGGAGCTTGAAGGAGCATCTCGAGTGTCAAACTTCTTCCATGCTAATGACTAATAAGCTTGAGGCTGTGATGAACCAGAAGCGTCAGTGTCATGTCGTCTCCCCTTACTAAGATCCGAATCTGGTGGAGGAGGAGGAGGATCTTGATCGTCATGACGTCGCTTGCTTGATTTTTCCTTTTCAGTAAGGAATTCGTCCCTCTGTGCTCGTGCTATAGATGCCTCCAATGCTTCATAGAGAGCGATATGTTCAGGAAGTGATTTGTATGTACCACTCTCGAACATCCTTTGGTGAAGCATTTCTTTCATATCTTCTTTGGACAAGTCTCTAAAGCGCTCTCTAAGGAGCTTGAAGAGCTATTTGAACAGCCTCTTTGACATTTTCACGGACCGCTTTATCAATCTTATGAGGCAGATCCCTAAGCTCCAAAGTGTAAACCCTAGATCTAAGATTTCGAGTGGTGTTATCGAGATTCTTGTTATTCTACTCTAAATCTGAGAATTTCTTTTCAAGAGCTGTGACACGTTCAGCTAACTCTAATTCAGTTGTTCTTTATTGTTGTGGATGAGGTGGAAGGGTTGTTGTTGTTGTAAAGATTGGTGTTTGAGTGGTAGAAGATGCATGTTTAGGAGGTGAGAGATCAATTACTGGTGTGGAGAGTGGAGGAACTAAGGAAGATGCTTGATAGATTGGAACAGTGACCATGGAGACCACTTATGCTTCCACATTGAGTTTTCCTCGCTCATCTTCAGTGGATTTGTCATTAATAAATTGATCCCCAATAGCATATGCATCCTCCAGATTCTTCATTAAAGAGAGAGTCCCAGTTGAACTTAGTGGATCCTCTAGGATGACATGTTCATCAACCGGAAACTTCAAACTTTCTTGAACCTTAGGGTACAAAGTAGCCATAAATTTGTCATACGCGGGCTCAGGGTCTCGTCCAGCAAGAGCCACATGGCTTATTCCAGGGTCTTGTCCAGCCTGGTCTTCATCTATGAGTACCTGCTCTGGTGAAGGTCGAGACTCGTGAGTTTCACCAGGGTCTGATCCAGCCTGGTCTTGATCAAGTTCAGCAGTCTTTTCCTCTAGGTCTACCTGCTTCTCCACATCTTCTCCTAGTTCTTCAGTAATCTGCAATATCTCAGTATCACCTCCATTGTTTGTCTTATTAGATCCAGCACCTGTTTCAGCATCTGCTGGAGAAGGAGAGTCATGAACAATATTGGCGGATGTGTCATCATGTGGTTATGCAGAGGGTCTAGTTGATGCCTCTTCAGTAGTTGGAGTCTGCCTTTGGAATATGAATTGGTCCGTAGTGCTTCTCCTCTTTGGTGTGTGTAGGGCTAGCAGAGATTGGGCAGCTTGTTCTTTAGTGACAATGGCTTTGACCTTACCTTCTACTACCGGGAGTGGTTAGGTGGCCTCTGCAATAGGTTCTCGAATAGCCATACCGCCAACATGTGCTTGACTTTGTGTCTGAAACGATTCCAGACTCATCTGAATAATACGTTCCATATCAAATTCTTCCCCTTCACCTTGATGTTCAGGTTCAGGTTCAAAGTGAGCTGGTTCTTCATCAGGTTCATCAACCAGCTGGAAAGAGCTCTTCACGTTGCGAATCTTTTTAACTTTACCCTTGCCGGCCTTTTGTAGAGGTGTAGCTTTGGTTGACTTCTCTTTAACAGGCTTCGGATTGGGTGGCTTAGCAGTAGTAGGCTTAGAAGGTTTTTCCTTGGTTACCTCCGGCTTTGGTGCAGGTGCTGGTTTGCTTGTCTTCTCGATAGTTGGCTTTGGCTTGGATTGCTTGGTACTTGTAGATTTCTTCTTTCCTTCCTTTTTGGCTGTAACTTTCTGATCATGCTTTGCGACCATTTCCAGATAAGCATTTTATGGTGCATTCCTGGTATTGTTCGAGATCAGCTCGTTGGGAATTGGCATTCCAAAGACTTCATCTTCTTCGCCTTTAGGAATGAATTTGAGATTTCCAAGTCTGAGATCTTCTTCAGTAAGATGAAACAGAGATGTTGATCGTTGGTAAATATTATTGGTTCTTCCCAAATGACAGATAATGAGCTTCGTGAACCGACAATAAGGAATAACGTGAGCCTTGTCTTTCTTACCCTTCTTGGTGGGACTGCCCAGATTGGCCTTCTCTGTAAGAAAATTCTGGATAGCTTGTACAAATTCTTCCCACATAAGTTCAACATAATCAACATTAGAGCTTGTAATAATTCCCCAAAGCATCCGAAGAACTGGATATCTGGGCCTATCATGCCCTGAAGTCTTGCCGGTGAGACATTGGTTAATCATAGACAATATAGCTCTCCAAGGCTAAGACAAGTTATTCACTGCCATTCTTGACACAAAGTGAATAACCTCTGTATACCCCAGTTCATTCACAAAGTCCATAATAGCCTCACCTGACGGAGGTGACACAAACTGGTGAGCTTGATCGATGGGCGTTATCTCTAAAGCTTCCCTCAGAATAGTAGCATCCAATACGAATCGGGCTTCATCCAGCTCAAAACTGTAAACTCCAGTCTTGGCCTCATATGTGAGCGTGTTCCAGAATTATTGAATGTAGATAGTTGGAACCGAGGCTGAGGCCGTGAATAACCTGAAGAAGTTTGTATTTTGTAAAATATCCACAGAGATCTGAAAGATTGGATTCTTTTGCTTCTTTTGAAGATCTAAGACATAGTTGCTCTTTCCAATGGTCACCCATGCAGCAAATGGGAGTATCTGATAATCAGATCTTGTTGGAGCAGGAGCAGGAACATTCTCATCATCCATTTTGTCTGCACAAGGATATCAACAAAGACAGGCATACATGACATATATCTTGATGTTAGATGAGAACACTGATATGCTTCGATTGATTATGGAGTGATTAAGTCAATGTTGGTTAATGATATCCGATGAACACATACAAGTTAAAAAGTCCCGGATGGGTGTTAACGAGGTAATTGTGCCTTTAGATTCGGCCTTGAGAGGATATTGGGACTAATGGGCCAAAACTTTGAGATTCTGGCCCAAACCGCTATCCTCTAGACACCAAACCGCTATGAGGGTAGATAATTAAACCGATGTGAATGGGAAATGATCAAACCGCTATGTAGCGAAATGGTCAAACCGCTATGTAGCGGAATGATCAAACTGCCACAACCAAACAGCTACGAATATTTTATTCGTTTTAATCAAACCGCTACCAATTACGAAAAATTAGAAATAGCGGTTTGGATTATTTTAATAATAAAAATAATCTTCATCAAACCGCTACCTCGTAACAGTTTGTCTGCATAACTTAAAGAATATTAATTATATCAAATCGCTATCAGGCAAAACATAACAAACCACTATCACGCAAAACGTGTCAAACCGCTATCAGGCAACCTAACCAAATCACTATCTAGAATATTTCATCAAACCGCTATCAAGAATATGCAAAGCAAACCGCTATCAAGCATTTTTAATCAAACTGCTATCAAGAACGAGTGGCAAACCTCTACCATTTACATAAAATGCAAACGCATTCGACTACCATTTAACACACTACGGGACATGCATTTGAGGGTTCCAACACATTCCTTAGTGATTCCATAAACACATACACACTTAACTACAACAAACAACAACGTTTGACTATTACAAGTCAACCTACACTCGAAATTCATCACATTGGACTATTAAGAGATTTGGGATCAAACTAGCATTATCTACTTCTAAACAACATATCCCAGCAATAAAAACACTAATCTAAACACTCTATGGCATTTCGATTGAGAAACAAACTTAACCTAGATCATAGCATCAAATTATGATAGATATAACCTGATCTAGCACTGATCGAGTGTTCTCTACACCTATGCGCACCTATCCCAATCACCAATTAACACATATCCCTAGCATTTAAAGATTCGAAAATAAACATGGTCGAACCTAGTGATTGAAGCTATTTTAAATGTGTTTTGGATCGTATACTTTCACCTAAGGCATCATATAACAGTAATGAACAAAGTTTTTGAGTTACCTTAGCAAGAAATCCAACGAAAATCGTAAGTCAAGTAAGTCGTTCTAGGTGGCGGTTTGTGTGTAAGTGTGTATGTGTTTTTAGACCGAGAGTTTGTGGGTTTGACCAAACGACCAAATCGCTACCCTTTTAAACCCTTAGTATGGGATTTAGCAGTTTCAGCCCCTAAGGTTTCTAACTACATTTATTTTTGGTTTTAAGTATTTTAAGGGTTAAGATAAGATACGAAATTTACATAAATGGTCCCTATAGTTTAATAAGGCAAAGAAACATTTAGCACATTGCACTTAAGCCCCTAAACTTTATAATAAGAGAAAAAGATGGCCCTTTGAGTTAAACTACATTAATTCTCCCTCAAATTATAACCACTTTCAAATACAAAAACTTTTTCCATTAATTGTATGATGTGATCTAGAAACCCGTTTGATGCCATAAACTTGAAATCACTCTCCCCCTCAAACAATGACCCATTTTCTATTAAAAGAGCTGTAGTCGCTGTTTGAGTTGAAGAGTTTATATTGAAAAACCTAAATTGATGAATTTCCAACAACACTTTACCACAGTGATTAACACAAATAATTTTAGAAGAATCAATTAAGAAGAAAATTATTTGGTTATAAAAAGGAAGACTTCTCTTCCGAAAGAGGAAAAGTGCGCTAAAACGTACATTAATCCTTGGATGCACGGATATTAAGTAATCCGTGCCCGGGAAAAATTAATTACCCGTTGCTAGGAACAACTGTCTTTTTGGCGACATGCTTTCCTTAAATTGAAAAGCGGGTTGCAGTCGGAAATAACTGCAAGCCATGAAGACATGTTTTGAAAATAGTTTGAAATTCCGCTCGAACTTCATTTAAAGACCCGTGTCATTATTGAATGACATTTTAGGTCCGTAAATGTTATCGATTATTTTTGGTATTTTATAATTTTCTAATTTTTATGGTTTTTATAGGTTTTATATTTTTGTATTTTGTTTTTGTGTTTAATTATATACAAATATACATAGGATATAGGAAGACCATCCTTTACTCCTCTTCTCCTTCCTGAAGACGTTTAAGGTATCCGAGTCATACACTTTCATATCAAAGCGATGTCGCAGAGTAAGAATTCAACGCTCTCTTGGTAATGCCTTGGTGAATATATTCGCAGGTTGATAATCTGTCGTCACGAAGTATAATTCAACCACGCCCTTCTTAACCTGCTCTTGAATGAAATGGTGTTGTATGTCAATGTGCTTGGACCAAGAGTGCTGGACATTGTTGCAGCAAAGAGCAATGGCACTGCGATTGTCACAATACAGGGGAATCTTATTGAAGGCAAAACTATAGTCTGTAAGCTGTGACCTCATCCAAAGTATCTAAGCACAACATCCAGACATGGCAATGTATTCAGCCTTTGTGGTTGAGATCGCAGTGTTCTTCTGTTTCTTTGATGACCAGCTGACTAATTTATCTCCAATGAACTGAGCACTTCCTGACGTACTTCTTCGTGTGTCTTGACAACCTACATGGTCCGCATCTGCATAGGACGTTATTGCCATATCGGTGTATTTTGGATACCAAAGTCCCTAATTAATGGTTCCTCTGAGATACCGAAAGACCCATTTAAGTGCTTCAAGGTGCCTTTTGGTAGGCGATGCCTGATACCTAGCACACATGCATACAGCGAATACAAGGTCGGGTCTGCTGGCAGTGAGGTACATTAGGGAGCCGACCATACTACGAAATCGAGTCTGGTCAACTGGAATCCCTAAGGGGTCCTCATCCAGTTTAAGTTGATCCACCATGGGTGTATCGACAGGGTCACACGAATTCATCCTAAATTTCTTTAATATTTTTAGAGAAAATTTTGATTGATTAATAAAAATGCCTCTGAGATTTTGAGAAACTTGTAATCCTAGGAAAGAAGACATTTGTCCCATCATTGACATTTGGAATTTAGAACTCATCTCATTGGAAAATTTATCACATGCTTTAGGGTTAGTTGAGGCAAATATGATATCATCTACATATATTTGAACAAGAAGAATATGTTTGCCTGTTTTCCAAGTGAATAATGTCGGGTCAACTGAACCTTTGGAAAACTTGTTGTCCAGAAGAAACCATGAAAAGGTGTCATACCACGCCTGAGGAGCCTGCTTTAAACCATACAGAGCCTTCTTCAGACGATAAACATGTGTCAGATGGTCCGGATCAACGAAACCCTCTGATTGACCAACCTAGACTTCTTCCTTCAACTCGCCATTAAGGAATGTTGTCTTGACATCCATTTGATAGATGATCATGTTTTTACTGGCGGCATTAGCGATGAAGATTTTTATAGCCTCAATGTGTGCAACCAGTGCAAAGGATTCCTCGAAATCAAGTCCCTCCTCTTGTCGATATCCCTTGGCCACCAAACTTGCCTTATTTTTTAGAACATCACCGTACTCATCAAGCTTAACTTTGTAAATCCACTTGAGAGCAATAATCATGACACAGTCTGGTTGAGGAACTAATTCCCATACTTGAAGTCGATCATATTCATGAATCTCATCTTGCATGGCTTGAAACCAGCAATCTTTAGTTATGGCAGATTTGAAGTTCTTCGGTTAGACTTTTGATAGTACAGAGTTATACAAGCACCACAAGGCATCGGTTGCAAGTTGTTTTCTGGTGGATACAGATTGAGAGGGATTGCCAATGACGTTATCAAGCGGGTGATCCTTTCTACATTTCTCAAGATGATGATGTGTTTGAGTGACATAAGTTGATTCTGCTGAACAAACATCCCTGGATGATGATGCTTTAGAACTAGGTTCTGGAGCAAACACGTTTACAAAAGGATCGTTGTCAACAAGAGCAAGCGGATTATCTTCCATGATAGTAGATTCAGCTGCAACACCTTGTTGTAAACTTGGAGATTGTAATACCGAAGATGAAGGTAAATGACTTAGAGAGGGTACATCTTAATCAATAGTCGTAGATAAAGGTGTACCAGCTGAATTGACTGGAACTGGAACTGCTGGAGTAGGGGAAACCGGTCTTTCAACAAGAGGGGGTTCCAGGTATTCATCGAACATTGGTTGGAATAAAATCTCCAGTTCTTTATTTGTGGGGGGTACATAAGGTGCAGCAGGAACCGGATTGGGTACGAGCCCTGAACTTATCTGTCCAGGCGTCAGAAATGAAGGTGCGGGTCCTGTACTGAGTTGCACAGGAGCCATAGGCTCAGACAGCTCGTCGAATTAAACGTAAATAGTTTCCATGATTCGTCGGGTTCGTTTGTTGTAGATTCTATAGCCCTTCCTGCTTGGTGCATAACAAACGAAAATTCCAATATCAGCTGTTGGTTGTAATTTTCCAAGTTCCTCGCTGTCATTGGTAGGGTAACAAAGAGCACCAAAGACTCGGAAAAAGGTAAGATCAGGCTTCTTATCATGCACCAGCTCATATGGGGTTTTGTTATGATGAGTGTGAATAAGGGATCAGTTTTAGGTGTAACAAGCAGTAGCAACAACTTCTGCCCATAGAAACATCGGGGCCTTGGAAAATATTAGCATTGTCCTAGCAGCCTCAACAAGAGTACGGTTTTGTCTTTCGACAACGCCGTTCTGATGTGGAGTCCTCGGAACTGTTTTGAAAAATGCCGACCCGTTCATAATATTCAATCAAATCTTTATTGACAAATTCTGTGCCGTTATCGGTAGGAATGTATCTAACAGTTTTGTTGAGACCGACTGTATTTGCTTCAGAAATTTGATGATGACCTCTGGGGTTTCATCTTTCGATCTAAAAAACTTAACCCAAGTAAACCTCTAATAGTCATCAACGATGACTAAGATGTATTTCTTCCCATTAATTGTTTGCACTTGCATTCGTCCACATAAATCCATATGAAGGGTATTAAGAACTTCCAAGTTGGTGTTTTCAGTTTTAGGCGTGTGGGTATGTTTTTTGCTCTTTCCTAGTTGACATGCAGAGCAGAGATGATCTTTCTCAAACTTTAATCTAGGTAAGCCTCTTACTAAATCCTTTCTTGCAAGGTCATTAATGGTACCGAAATTCAAGTGGTTTAAACGACGATGCCATAACCATGATTTGTTCTTGGAGGATTTGGACAACAAGCAGATTGGGGAGGACTTCATCATGTCTTCAACCAAGTTAGTGTACAAATTAGAATCACGAGATCCTTTAATTAATTCAACACCATCTGTATCTCGAACATAACAAGAATGCTTCCTGAATGCAACTTCCAGATCAGAATCACAAAATTGTCTGACAGAAAACAGATTATGTCCCAATCCTTCCACATAGTATACCCTGGAGATCATACTGTCACCAATCACGTAATCTCCATAACCCATGATAGCACCAAAGTGGTCATTCCTGAATCTAACTGTCCTTATGAACCTTTTCACAAAATTCCTGAGCCGTGAGCGATCCCCCGTCATATGTTTTGAACAGCCTGAGTCTAAATTCCAAAGGACGATCTGTATGACATGCATTTGAAAATAGACGAAGATGGAGAGTTTGGAAAGTTGGATCCCCAATTTTGATTGGGTTCCTATTGGTTAGCACAAGCAATGGCCTGATTCTCAGATAAAGAAGGAAGGCAAACGGGAACTGCCTGTACCTGTCGGTTTCTACGTTGGTATCTAGTTAGTGGTTTCTAAGATGTGTGACTTAATTTCTTAGTTATCACAGATTTACTAGTACTAACATTGTCAGTTTGCTTAGCAGGTAGTGAGCCTAGTTAAAGGGCACCGTTCTCCTAAAGTGAATATTCTACCCGTGGGTCTCCATTGATGACCAACACTAGTAAGCACTTTTCCTATGGCTTTCCACACTTGCCTAACTTACATAGGTTTCTAAACTTGCTTAGCTTTGCGCATAACATTATTAACAGAGGGGGATACATTCACAGAGTGCAAATAATCAACCACACACACATCATGATTTGCAGAAATTAAACATTTGTTACATGTTTGGCAAACAGAATGAGAATTTGAATTAATTACAGTACGCATAGAGCTCATACTAGAATCAACATGATTCGTGGTTCTTAAGCTAGACTTATTGGTCCTAGGGTGTTCTTCTACTTTCTTTTTGTTGACACTTTTAGCCGGTGAGATCTTATTTTTCTTGGTATTGCTCCTAGGCTGTGATCTGCTAGCATCAGTGCAACTGTTTACTCCTGTAAAAGGAGGCACAGGGACATTAGACTGTTGAATGTGTAGTTTCTCTACATGTTTATGTGTGTTATTATTTGACGTTTCACATTGGTCCGCAAAAGTAACTTTCTTTTTCCTAATTAAAGGGGTAGCAACATGCTTTTTATCTGGTGGATTGAAGTCTTTCGGACAAGTGTCAATCACATATTATAATAGTTCCTGAGAGTGTTTGGTGTAAAGGTAAGCCGATGAAAGTGATCTATCTAATGGTCTTTCAACCTTAGCTTCCTCTACTATCTCGCGAAGGGTTTCTACACTTTCCTTAAGATGTTTGAGATAATCTAGATGAACTTCCCTATTGTTCCTATTGTGAGGGGGAATTGGTTCAACATCTATAGCATACCTACCAGGTGCAAGAACTCTTGGTTTTATAGAATCCATAGTGATGCATTTCAGATTTTCATGTATTTGAGCTTTTAGATTCTCATTTTCAGTTAACAAGGCAGTTGTTTGTTCGATATGTTTAGCACGCGTGATCTTAATTGAATCATACAATTCCTTGTAATGTTGCTTAACTTTTTCATTCTCTGCCCTAAATAACTCATTTTTATCTTGAAGAATGATGGCTTTTTCAGTTAGTTGAGTAATTTAAAAATCTAATGCTCTGAAATCAAGAGTACGTTCTGCTTCACTACGGGTTTCCTTTAATTGAGTGATTTGCATTCTAAATTTTTTGATGGCGTTGTCCTTTCCTTGAATGGAAGCTTTCATTTTTCCGATTACAAATACTGAGTCAAAATCAGGAACATCTCGAGCGGGTGGAGATGTGTTGTTTCCAAAACGTTCTTTAAGGTTTTGATACTTTAGCTGTAAATTTAAGTGATTTACCTCAAGATTGGAAAAACGTTTTACTAATTCAGTCTGATCATCTTTTTGAACCTTATCATGTAATTTAGAAAGCTCTGCTTCAAGTTCCAGACAAAGTGCTTGAACAACAGTGTGGGCATCATGCATTTTAGTAAATCTAGATATAGTAAGCTTAGAATTCGTTGCAATATAAAACACTTCTTTGGACAAGCAATCAGCAATCAAATTATCATTTGCAATAAGAAGATTTTTCCGCTCAATCTCATCATGCTTCTTATTTATAATATTTTGGTCAACCTCATTTTCCAACTCTTCAAAAATATCTTTCATTTCTTTAATTTCTTTAGTTAGAGCCTTTTGGATACCCTTAAAATGGTCTTTAAGTGTTTTGAAAAATGGAATGACTTCGGTGAGATAGCATTCCTTAGTTTGTTCAAAACCCCTTTCCCCTTCAGTGAGCCCCGTTGGTGTAATTCTCTTTTTACAGGTTTTCTCAATCTCAAATTCTAAAAAAAGTTGTATAAGTGCAAAAATATTAATTTTCACTTGACTTTTTGTTGGAAGCACCCTGGGGACAAGCGTTGTGGGTGTATTTGGAGGATACACCATCAACGCTTTGATGGGTCTTGAAGCTGTGGTATGCTCTTTGAGAGCTTCTGTTTTCATCTTGATGAGATCGTTAGACCAAAATATCTGCTAAGAGGTCAATTGTTTCTGAGGTGTGAAAGTCGCTAAATAATTCTATTTAGAGTAATCATGTGGTGCAATCTTAACCTTATTTTTCACACACTCTGGGTCTTTCATTTTATCATTCATCATCTTCCTAGTGATTTTAGCTATCTCTAGGGTATACTCTGAGTTGTGCACTATAGCCGGGACATGATTAGATTTAATAATTTCATGACCATTATACAAGGCAGGCTGAACTTGCCGTGAACGGGTGAGACATAAGGGGTTCTTGTAGCCAATGGCTACCTTATTCTGTTCATCATAATAAGGCTTTGGTTTGCATAGCATGTGAACTGTTTGAAGAGACTGGTCTTGTTTGTATAATTTATCCGCAACCTTTTTTTTAAAGCTTTCATGTCTAAAAATTCTTCAAAGAATTTGTTTTCTTTCTGTTTAAAATTCTTTTTCAAAGATGAAACTTCTTCTACCATTGACTTGTTATGGTTAATGGTAGAGGAAAGTTGCATTTTTATAGAATGAAGTTCCTTTTTCAAAATTTCTTCCTTAATATTATAGTCGGTGATAACTATTCTTAATTGTTCATCAATCTTTTGTTCTCTTTCTGTTAATTCAAACTTGGCCCGTCTTTCATACAGTTTAACTTGTTCCTTATATTTCGCAAGTTTAGCAGTCAATGATTTATTAACTACATTGTTCTGTGTTGTTACAGAGGCATATTGGACAGGATGTTCATGCATATCATTTAATATCATCATGTATGTATCATTTGGTACAGAAGATACATTACTTTGTACAACTGGCACCGCGTTGTCCTTTACATACTGATCATACGGAATCATATTACTATCACTCGTATAATCAACATGTGAGTCAACAACATAGTTTGGTTGTACATCGTCATGTATCTCGTGTACTTTATGATGTTCACAAACAACATCCTGATAGTGATCATGATCGTGTACCTCAGATAGAATGTCCTAATCATAAGACGGACCGGCTTCATCGCAAACAGGATCTGCAGATGAGAGATTTGCCATGAACATAGTCTGTGCAGTAGGAGCCTCATCAACGTCAGAGTCAAATCCATCACAATCATCAGCTTGAAACACATTATCCACATTGAGTGCTAGATCTTGAACTGGTTGCTCATCCACATCCTCATCAACAACATTGTCCTGTCCACCTGCAATAAACAGCAACTGCTCTTCATCCAGTGCTACTCCATTCTCCTAAGCTTGCATAAGCAACATCTTGTCTTTGAAGTATTATGAGTTCTGTGGTCGCTTGGGCTGAGTGCAGTTCCTGGCTATGTGGCCTATACCATTGCAGTTGTAGCACTTAATCTGCCTTGCTTGACCTGGATTTGCATTCCTAACTTTGTTTTGAGCTCCCTCATAACTAGTGGTACCTGCACCCCGTGCATTGTTCCCCTGACCTCTATTTTGTCGACCTTAAACATTTTGAACAACAACCCTACCGTCTTGAACTGTGGCTTGGTTCCTTGTATTTGATGAAGTTCTGAGTTGATTGTTTGTTTGAGGAAGGTATGTTTTGTATGATTGGGTGAGTAGGGCAAGTGTGTTAGTTAAGTTCTCAATTAAGTTATCCGTTGGAGAGAGTCCCGAATCAAGTTGAGTGTTGTCATCAAAGTGTGGTGGAACATATGTGGATGGTGGAGGTGTAGATGATTGGATATCTTGGATATCTTCCGAAAGATTAGCCATCTTAATTGATTGTGAAATGATTTAAGTTGATCGAACAATGATTAGTGATTGTATGTTAAAAGTGGTGATGTTTGTTAAAGTGTTTTGTTGTTTGAGTTTGTTACGTTTTACAATTTGAAATAGTCCAAATGGCAAACAGTGTACCAAACCGTTGGATTAGTTCTCAAACCGCTATTGTCAAACCGCTACTATCAAACCGCTACGAAGAATAAATACCAAACCGCTACCACAAATGAAAATGGATAGAGATTTGATTCCCAAAAGGCTTTGTAAAAATTTTCAAAAACCTGTAACAAACCGCTACCTATAAACCGCTACTAATGGTAAACCGCCACAAAGTTAATCTGCCAAACCGCTACTAGAAAGAAATGGTAAACCGCTAAGAAGAAGTTACACCAAACCGCAACCAAGAAATGAAATTGCCAGAGGTTTGTTTCCCAAATTGCTATGAGAAAAATCTTCAAAAACCTGTAAACCGCCACGGATCAAACTGCTACAATTACCAAATCGCTACAAGTAAACCGCTACACTAGAAGACAAACCGCTACTGACAAACCTCTGCCTAATAAGACAAAACGCTGTTAGAAACGACAACCCGTTAGCACAGTGTATGATATGACAAACCGCCAGAACAGTGTACTTTCCTGACAAACCGCCAGAACAGTAAACCAAACCGCTATGATACACTTCAAGCAGAATACCAAACCGCTATGTTGAACTACGAACTTTTACACCTTAAAACACCTAAAAATCACCCTTTTGAACGTTTTAACTTGGATTCTTTTGCACAAATTAGTACTAGAAGGCTATAGAAACTATAAAAACATGAATTTTAACACAAGAAACATGAAAATCAATGAAACTTAAGAACAAGAGCTAAAACCTCCTAAAACTCAACTTTTGATCTAAACCAAACACTAAAATGCACATACAAACTATCTAATCATCTCATGAGCTCTGATACCAATTGTAGGATATTGGAAATCATAACACAATGGAAGATAGATGGATTAGCCAAGTCTAGAGAGAGAAAGTTAGAAAGAAAAGCTTTCTAGTGAGAAAAAGTGTGACTTGCATAAAATGACTAACCACCTCTTCCATGGCATGGAAGAGGCTCATATAGTGTGATACAAAACAGGCCTAATGGCCTAGGTAGTGGGCTTACACGTTGGGTTTAACACCCGGCCCATTATCGAATGTTATACGTTAAACGATTAACTACGAGCTACAATAAACGATAAAATATACGGGGTAACCGAGTCTTTTTCTAATATCTAACATAAAATGCCAGAGAAAAGAGATATAGAATGGTCTTGATCGTTCTTGCATCATAAAACTTTGCTTGGAGAGGATGAACATCATCCAGTCGCGCGACCAGATGCTTAGGCCAAACGGCCAGATGTGTAACAACCGAGAATTTTTAGAACTTTAAATGACTATTTTACCCTTGGACTTTCCGGGTCTGACTTGACTTTTTGACTTCTGACCTTTTATTATCACATAAAAGCGATTACTGCGTAACCGGTAATTTTCAGAACATATTTAAATAATAAATCATATTTATTATTATATATTTGTCATTTATAAATTTGATTTTTAAATCTCACTTGGTTTGAAAACGAGAATATCTCGTTTATTTTGAAAACGGCACACAACGCGTACCGACACGAAAATAATTTAATTATATTAAATTATTATTTTTTATTAAATAAAAATATTTAATAAATTATTTAACATTTTATTTCAAAAACGTTTGTTAAAAACGAGAATATTCAAATTTAAGCTTCATTTTACGAACAAAGCTTGCCCGTGATACCCGATGACTACACAAATAAATAATAAGCATTTTAAATAAATTTTATAAAACATTTACCAAATAATAGTCATGTAAATACTCATTTTCGTAGGAAAAACTATTTGGAGAACAATGACGCAACTTTCGTATTTTAAATCGTCCATTAACAAGCCTAAACGAGTCCCGAACCATTATTTAACAAAAATTACACGTTTGGTCCCTGTGGTAATATTTTTAACATCTACCCTAGTCTATTATGCACTTTCTACATTGTTTTTAAACTTCCAAGTATAAATAGTTAGCCAATTAGGGTTTACTTCATTTGTATACAAACCCTAGCCACCACCCTCGTCCTCCTTTCTTTTTCTGGCCAAACTCCGGCGCCGTCCGGCCAAGCTCCGGCCACCACACCCCATAATAGCCACCATCTACACCACCACGCCACACCCACCAGTCACTACCACATCTATGACACCACATCATTACCTCCACCACCGTAATCACCTCACCATCGCTGCCATACCACCTCCACCACGCCATCACCATCACCCCGTCACCTCTTCACCACCAGCTGCCATCACCACCTAAAGGGTGTGTTTGGTTTAACAGACCACCCATAGGGGTGCGGTTGGTTTAACAAACCACCAACCAGGGTGCGTTTGGTTTTCTTAAGCACCAAAAGGGTGCGTTGGGTTTGTCTTAGAACCAAAAGGGTGTGCTGGGTTTTTCTACTCGACACCACAAGGGGTGCGTTTGGTTTAATAAAAGCACCAAAGGGTGCGTTTGGTTTTTCAGCCTAAAGGATGCGTTTGGTTGGCTGTGTAATAGCATAGGGTGCGTTTGGTTTTGCTCATTTGTAAAAATCGGCTAATAAATATAATGCAAGATTTCGTAAATAAAGACCGGATCTAATGGTGGTTTAATTGGTTAAATAAAAGTTTTATTTATTATTTTTGTTATTTAATAGTTTTATAGGTCATTAGGTGCGTTTGGTTATGAGTTTAAATAGCCCTAAAGGGTGTTTGGTAAAACCCTTAAGGAGTTTTTGGTTTACTTTAATCTTGTTATTTATTTGGTCTCCGTCTATGTTACATTTATTAGAAACAAAACGCGAGTATTAGCAACAGGTTTTGGAAAAAAAGGAAAAACATGATGTTTGTAAAAAGGAAAACGTCATATAATTGAAAAGGGTCCAACCGAAATTATAAAATAATTCTATACTTAGTATCTTTCATTATAAAATTTCTATTATATTAGAAACCCTATAAAAGGACGAAGATATATAGGTCTTTAAAGCTTAATTAATTCGTAATTAAGACGATAACGGTAACCCAGGGGGGGGGGGTAAAAAAAAAAAAAAAATTAAACGAAAACTATACTTTTACAATGAATAACTAATTTTAGCTAAACCCCCGTCAAGAAACAATATACTAAATTATAAACTATTATTTCATAATTCCCGACTAGAAGATAAAAACCCTACTAACTTTGTTGTAGAAAACTTAAAAGAACGCCATTTTATCTAATTCAAAACATTAAAACGTGTGTATACTTTTATGTCAAGAACTATTTTATTAATTAAATTGGTGATTTGCCTAAACCACGTGTCGAAATGTTTTGTTTCAATTATTTTTCTCATGTTTCTTAGATAATACTTGCAAGGTATTATATACTTCGCTTATTTTTGGTTGTTGTCTTTGTTATATAATTCATGCTATGAATTATATACTCGTTCAGTCTTCATGTGTAATATATATTAGGTATATATAGTAACTCCCTTGACGTCTTTAATCTTCGACTTCTTATATTCATATGAATGTAAAAATAACTACGCCATTATTAATATATTTTTATCTTGTCTTACATATGTATAATAATACGGAATATATTACATACTTTGCGTTTACTTTTCGATTTATTTTGTTTAACCAACCACCAAACTATTACAACTTGGGAATCTAAACCTTTATCAATGTGTCGCATTGATGAAATCATCCATCAGGAAAACCCAAATACATTACCCTAAGCTAGTGGGTCATAACCTTTAAGATAAACGACAACTTCTCAGTCGAGCCATTCCGTTTTCCGTTGTGTTATGTATACTATTTACATTTCTGCCAATCATTGTACAACATCGAGGTGTGTTTATAGCCCCTCTTTCACTTGTTTTACAATTACTTTACAAATCTCGGGGGAGAACACATGCTCATTACAACTTGTTTACATATTCATACTTATACTCATTTACAAACTCGGTTACTTGATTGATATCACACTTTTTCTACTTATGGATCTAAGTATTTAAAGCTGTTTATGAATACAATGGTTATTTCTTCATTAGACACAAGTGTTTTCGGTTATCATCTTCTGTTTACGTGTTGCCTAAGTAGCGATTAGACCACTCTCTTGCCCAAAACTATCATGAACCGTTAATTATGGTATAACCAATTGGATTGGTCTTAGTAAGCATGAATGTTATAAATAGATCTATTGGGACTAATTATCCCTATCCGGGTAAGTAGCGTTCACTATCTACGAGGCTCCCGATAAACGAATATATATCATGTCAAATCCCATTATGTGTCTTGGTCAGACACTGGTAGGGCAGAATACACTTGGCATATTATATGTTACACAAATTAGCTTTAGTGTTGATGTGCTGTCGTTGTATGGTATATTTAAGATGATTCAAGTTTTAAATTTATATTTTGCCGACTAAACTAAAAACAACACTTTAACTGGCAGTGTACCCAATCGGTAGTAGTTTCGTGGTAAGTAGGGTGTCAAACACTTGAAGCGAGGTTAAATCTATCAATTTAATTAATATCTTGGTTATCTAATTTATGTTAATTCTATTCTATTCTAAACCTATGTTAAACCTATGTCAGTCTAAATCCTAATTCTAACAGGAAAAGGGGGGTTTTCAGCCTGCGAGACTGGCACGGTTTGGTTGGTGACTATAATCAATTCAAGGCACTATTACCCACACAAGCTAATTAACAAAGGATGAAAGAGCGGACGAACCTTATATAAGAAAACTGTATTAACCATTATTAATCCGATTAGAATGTTGGTTTGTTTAATAAGTGCAGTGATTTCTTCTCTCGAGGTGGCATATCATTCTTAAGACTTAGGCGTTACATCTTCCTAAGACCTAGACACATTAATTCTGTCACAATTAAAGCATCCGCATAAAGCATCCTTATTTGCTGATTATAATCTATCTTAGGGATTAAGGCAATGGTGATCTTGTTAAACCCTAGCTCATAGAGACTTTACCCACTTACCGCTTAATGGCAATCTATACACTAGTAGTCTACTTGTCCAACTATCCAATGGAATCAGAACGTTACTTGTTGAATTATCTAGGTCACCTGCTAGTCAACACGATCAATAAACCATTGGCAATATCCAATTAACTAGTTAAGCCTGAAGCGTATCCTAGACACAGACTTAGAAGGACAATATTTGTGTAACTATGATTCTAGATGTATAAATTACTATATGGAGAGCTATCCCAGACTCTAGATCTACTTGGTCCGCTTCACTAGATCCAGTTGAATGATAGGTCGCATACAAAAGCGCGTAAACAAGTATAAATTGATAAACATAAACAAGCACTCAACGATAAATCAAGAAATCGAGATAAACAAATACCAAACATTCAAATCTTCATAATAATGGCTAATACCCAAAGGTATTAGCCTTCAAACGTCATAATAAATACAAGAGCAATTATTTAGCCAAGGTAAACTAATCGAGTTAACGAATGATACCAAAAACTGAACGATTACTAAAGTATATGGAATTACACGTTGTCTCCTATGGAATTGATAACTTTGCTTGACCTCTTCTACTCTTTTTCTCCTCTGAAAATCGACTTTTGTGGTTTAGGTATCGAGAATATGATTTAGCACACTTAAAACTCGTTTTTGAGTTTTCTATTTATAAGGTCTGGAAGTCGGTTCGATACAGCGTATCCAAGTGTTGGATATGGCGTATTAGGGTGATTTAAAGATTTCTTACTATATATATAATATAAATATTATAAATATATAATAGGATAATATCAATAAAATCAATGAATAAACCGGAAGTAGTATATGATATTCCCGGGTCGTTATCCCCAACGAGGAATGCAATGGAAAGTCGAGAGTCGGTTTGACATTTGATGCTTGAATGGAACAAAGATTTTGATTGGTTTTCTAAGTCTACGGGAAAATTAATGCAATCTACACTAAAAAAAATTAATGCAACACAAATTTAACATAAAAACGCAAACGAGAATCCTAAAAACGTGACTTAAAACCCTAATTTATCAAAATTAAATCCTAAAATGATCTTTTTAACTTTTATAAGTCCTAATTGAATAAAATGCAAGAACTAAGAAAACTAAACCAAAAACGAAAGCGATTTAAGCTTAAAAACAAAAAAAAAACGTGAACGGGATTCAATCCCGTTCTTTAAAAATTCAAAATCTAAAATTTTAACCCTACGAAAGCAAATCTAATTTTCTACAGTCCTATTTGATAAAAGAATTTTTTTTAAAAAGAATTAGATTTTTTTGACTTTTTTATAATTTATTATGATATAAAAACGATTTTAATGAAATTAAATGATTAAAAATACTAAACTAATTATAAAAATTCTGAAAAAATTAGCAAAAGTAGCTTGAACAAAGCTTATCCTAAGAAAAATAAGCTGGGTAAAACAGCTTATCAAAATAAGCTGTTAAAAAGCTAAAACAGGCTTATAACTATAAAGGCTAAAAAGGTTATAAAAGAATAAAGTGTGGGAGTCCTAACAGAAAAGTCCCAAGGGCACGAGTGGTGAGTGTGTGTAGTGTTAAAATGTTTGGTGAGTGGGGTTAAGGTCCCGAGTTCGAGCCCTGCTCACTTGGGACTTCCCCCAACTCCCAAATGTTTTTTATTTGCCATTTTTTACAACTTTTTAAATAAGCAGATTTTAAGCAACTTTTGTGAAAACAAAATTTTTAAAACTTAACAATAAGCTCAGAAATAAGCTCAAAAGCTTGACAGAATGCTAAACTAAACTTAAAAGACTAAATGGCTAACTGTTAAGTAATTTCAAACACAATAAGCAATTACAAAGCACAAATAAGCTAACAAATGTAATAAGTTATATCTAATAAGCATTAAGGAACATAAATAAGCATAGAAAATAAGCTAAACTAGGCTAAAAAAGACAGATTCACTAAAAAGCTTTAAACTTCAAAATTTTAAGCTAAAAACTAAATAAGCTTAAATAAGCTCTAAGACAAGATAAATAAGCTAAAATAGATTAAGACTAACCTAATAAGCAATACTAATCACTACTTAAGCAAATACAATAAGCAAA
>BQNB010003638.1:41168-113359 GCA_026074375.1 Tanacetum coccineum | reverse complement strand
GCTTCAATGTTTAAAAGTATCCTAAACAACAAAGAAAAACTATTTGACACGGTCAAAACACCGGGTTGAATGAGAATTGTTCGGCGGTTATCCTAAAAAAGTTGCCCAAAAAACTTGGAGACCCCGGCAAGTTTCTTATTCCATGTGACTTTCCAAAGATAGTTGAATGCTTAGCCTTGGCCGATCTTGGTGCAAGCATCAACTTGATACCTCTTTCCATATGGAAGAAGCTCTCACTCCCCGAACTTACTCCTACTCGAATAATTCTTAAACTTGCCGATCGATCGACTACTAGTCCATCCGGAATTGCCGAAGATGTCTTTGTTAAAGTAGGAAAGTTCCATTTTCCGGCCGACTTTGTAGTCGTTGATTATGTTGTTGATCCTCGGGTTCCCTTAATTCCCAGGAGACCCTTTTTGAGGATGGCACGTGCTTTGATTGATGTTTATGGTGAAGAATTAACTCTTCGAGTTGATGATGAAGCCATAACCTTTAAAGTTGGTCAAAGTTCGAGATACTTCTACAATAATGCCAAATTGGGTAATCGAATCGATGTTATCGACGTTTCATGTGAGGAGTATGCTCAAGAAGTGCTCAGTTTTTCAGATAGTTCTAAAAGTGGCAATCCCACTCCGTCTTAAATCATATCCTTTCTAGTTCTTTCCCCTTTCTCACTCCTTTTGAAGGAGGTGACTTCATTTTGGAAGAAATCAAAGCTTGTCTTACAAATGATTCAATTCCACCAGGAATTGATGATGCCGACTTTGATCCGGAGGAAGACCTTCTTCTACTCGAGAAGTTATTAAATGATGATCCATCATCTCTTCTCCTTTTGAAGGAGCTTCATTTTGAGTAACTTAAAACGATTAAATCTTCTATTGATGATCCTTCCGAGATTGAGCTCAAGGATTTACCGTCTCATCTTGAATATGCGTTTTTAGAAGGAACCGATAAATTGCCAGTCATAATTTCTAAGGAATTAAAAGATGAAGAAATAGCCGCCCTTTTAAAAGTTCTTAAGTCACACAAACGGGCCATCGCATGGAAAATCTCTGACATTAAGGGTATCGACCATAGTTTTTATACTCATAAGATCTTAATGGAAGACGATTTCAAACCGGCAATTCAACATCGACGAAGGGTAAATACGAAAATTCATGAGGTTATTAAAAAGAAAGAATGTATTGAAGCGTTTAATATACTTAAGAAGAAGTTAACTGAAGCCCCGATTTTAGTTGCCCCCGATTGGGACCTACCATTTGAAATTATGTGCGACGCTAGTGATTACGCGGTAGGTGCAGTCTTGAGGCAACGTAAGACCAAACATTTTCAGCCTATACACTATGCTAGTAAGACCATGACGGATGCTCAAGCACAATACACTACGACGGAAAAAGAGTTATTAGCCGCGGTGTATGCTTTCGAGAAATTCCGGCCTTACTTAGTCTTATCAAAGACCATGGTGTATACGGACCACTCGGCTCTCAAATATCTTCTTGCTAAGCAAGATGCTAAGCCAAGATTGATCCGGTGGATTCTCCTACTCCAAGAATTCGATGTCATTATTTGTGATAAAAAGGAGCGGAGAATCTCGCGACCGATCATTTATCAAGATTAGAAAACCCTCATCAAGGTAATCTCAAGAAAAAAGAAATTATCGAAACATTTCCTTTCGAGACCCTTGGAATGATATCTTTTCGTGGTGATTCTAGTACCTCATGTTTTGCCGACATTGCAAATTACCATGCAGGGAATTTTATTGTTAAAGGGATGTTGTCCCAACAAAAGAAAAAATTCTTTAAGGATGTTAAGCATTATTTTTGGGACGACCCCTACTTGTTTAGGATTTGTGCGGATCAAATGATTAGACGATGTGTTCACGGCCAAGAAGCCGTTGATATCCTCACGGCTTGCCATAATGGACCCACCGGGGGACATCATGGTGCCAACTACACCGCTAAGAAAGTCTTTGATTCCAGTTTCTATTGGCCGACTATTTATCGAGATGCCCATGACTTGGTCACACGGTGTGACGCTTGTCAACGTCAAGGAAAAATCTCGCAAAAGGATGAAATGCCCCAAAATGCAATTCAAGTATGCGAGATCTTTGACGTATGGGGCATCGACTTTATGGGCCCGTTCCCGTCTTCTCGAGGGAACAAGTACATTCTCGTAGCCGTCGACTATTTGTCTAAATGGGTTGAAGCAAAAGCGCTCCCCACTAATGATGCTCGAGTTGTTGTTAAATTTTTGAAATCTCTTTTTGCCCGATTTAGAACTCCTCGTGCTATAATTAGTGATCGCGGTACTCACTTTTGCAATGAACAATTCGCGAATGTCATGCTTAAGTATGGAGTTACCCACCGTATTTCTATCGTGTATCATCCATAAACGAGTGGACAAGTAGAGGTTTCAAATCGGGGTTTGAAACGTATTTTAGAAAGGACCGTAGGTGAAAATCGTACTTCATGGTCCGATAAGTTAGATGATGCATTATGGGCCTTCCGTACCGCATTCAAGACACCCATTTGGTGCACTCCTTACAAGCTAGTGTAAGGAAAGGCTTGCCATCTTCCTATCGAACTTGAACACAAGGCCTATTGGGCCTTGAAACATTGTAATTTTGAACTTAAGACCGCGAGTGATCACCGGAAAGTTCAAATGAATGAATTAAATGAACTCCGGGATCAAGCTTACGAGAATTCTTTAATCTACAAAGAGAAAATAAAGAAGATTCATGACTCAAAAATTAAGAACCGTGTTTTCAACGTTGGTGATCGAGTTCTTCTCTTCAAATCTCGATTAAATATTTTCTCGGGCAAGCTTAAAACCCATTGGACCGGTATAACACCCCGTGTTTTCGGTCATTGTACGACGATTGCGTGCCCGATGTCGTAAATATTATTTTACAAGTTTCCGTGAACGAGCGTCGGCATTTAAAATTTTATTTGTCGCTAATAAATATTTTCGTATTTTATTATGAAAAATTTGGAGAAGAATTGATAATATTTATTTTTGACGTTTCGCGAGTCAACGGTTGATCGGGAGTTCGTTAATCGTTTTGAGCATCGTAAAAATTTACGACATGTCTCGCTATTATTCTTATGATCATAAAATATCATTTTATGAACCGTGTCATCTTTGTTCCTCAACCTTGGTCATAGCTCGCGTTTAATTAACAAGATATTTACAAGAGATATTATGCAAGATATTTATAAGATATTTATTAGATATTTATCTAAAATATCTTTTAGATATTTTCCTTTAACTTAACCCTAGTTAACTTAACTAGAGTTTCTTAACCTTAGTTAAGCCCTATATAAAGGCTTAACTAGTAAGAAAAACATACAAAACACATTCCTAAGGTGTAAAACACAAAAATCTCTCCCATTTCTCTCTATACATGCCACGGCTCAAGAACACCCCTTTACACAATCCATACAAATTTTTCTACCACTTATACAAGCATACACACATCATTCCTAAGACCTTCTAAGGTGTTTACAAGCATTGGTTAACCATTTGCAAGTATTGGAGCAAAGATTGGAAGATTAGGGTTTCAAACCTAATCTAGGGTTTCCATTGGTGCAAGCTTGTGTTTTTGATCTAACCAAGGGTTTGGATTTGTTTGGTCATCATACTACATATCATCAAGGGTAACTAAGACTCTTTATGTATTCATACTTATGATTTTATGTGTTCATATGTTTTATTTAGCTAAATCACCATTTAGGGTTTCTTTAATGGGTTTTGATTAAAAGTGAGATTAGAACACTTGTTATCTTGAAATCTTGGACAAAACATGACCTAATGGACCTAATATATGTAAGACATAAGATATTAAGGGTTCTAATGGGTTTGTAACAAAGTGGTAAAGCTAAAAAGTCCTAAAAACAAGTTTTAAACACATTTTGAGAAAAATATCTTAAGGGGCTGTTTGTAATTCGAAATTTACATATATGTTTTATGATTTTATAAAATACTACATGTCACAAGGATCGAGGGGTCATAAAGAACTCGAAAAACCGATTAATAACGAAGAAGATACGCTATTTACAAGTTTACGATAGTTAATACTTTTATAAAACAATTTTTATAAAAAGTACTATTCATCACAGAAACTTATACTTTATAAACATCAATAATATGATAAAACTTTCAATTACAAGAACGTGCTCGAAAGAATCACTAAAATCGGAGTTAAAACGAATAAGTTATGACGATTATACGATTAAGCTAATTAAATTTATATAAATTATTACTATTCATGAATAGTAAAAGTACTATTCATCAGCAGATTTTAACTTTTTAAAAATACGATTATTTGATACATCTTTCAAATACGAAAGCGTGAACGAAGGAAACGTACACAACGGGTTTAAAACGAGAAAGTTACACACTATTTTCTAACTTGTGCACTATTTCCTGAGGTGAATAGTGTTGGTTCGTTTTTAATAAAACTTTTTGCAAAACTTTATGGAATCATTTAAATAATATTTATAATTAGTTTAGACTTTATAAATATTATTTTACAAAGGCGATTAAACCATTTAACGATTATACGGAGATAAATACATGGTATTTAATTATCAAATACAATTTGAACATAATTTCACAAACGCAACTAGATGGTGATGTAGCTATATAGAAATATATATGTGTTATAGTTACCAAAGTGCTATATTACTAGGGAATTTCATAATGAGGCCTCTTCGGATGGCGTATTGACGAGTTGTTGGATTTACGATTTAAAGTATCCTAGCTCCTCGTACGTCATGTCATGACCTCTTTAATTATGATAGCCCGAACGATAGTACGATATAACAACTATAAGATTATATTCAATGTTATTAATTAAAGTACTTGGTACTTATACGACCCATATTTACTTAGGTTGCTTTCGGATATTTCCGTGATACATTTTCTGCCATTTACCTGATTATTTCATCACTTCACTTCTAAGGTGAGATTCATAGCCTCGCTTTTACTTATTTACATGCTTTATAAACCCGCGAGGGGGATACATGCTTGTTACAAACTCTTTTACATACTCGTTTATCTTATAACAATGTGATTACTTTTCAAGGACTTAGTGAGTTCATAGTCTCGCATTTCAATCTTTTCAATGTTTTATAAACCCGCGAGGGGAATACATGCTCGTTTACAAACTTGTATATTTTACTACAGTACAATTACCTTTCAATACTTTGTGAGTTCATAGCCCCCATTTCTATCTCCTTGTTTTATAAACTCTACGGGGTGGAATTACATGCTTGTGTGTATTTACTATGCAGGTAACGGATATTCACAAAAAGACAAAAACAAGGCAAAAACCAACAAAACCAAGCACGCGATTTGAAAGAGAGTGAAAACCGTAAGCCGAAGCGTATGCATCTTAGATGGGCACCCAACCCAAGTTAATAAGGGCCAAGTCATTCACATTAGCCATCTACCTAGCCTTTAAACCACAAAATCCTAGAAAAACCCTTAACAAACAAACCGGCCCAATTATTTAAACCAAAAGTCCCAAAACCCTTTTTAACGCCATAACCCCCATTAACCCAATAACACATAACAACCGTTTAATTCCAAAGGACTAACACAGATAGTCCCTGCACCCTTGCACCGTTAGTCCCCAAGACCCTAACCCCGTTATCTTTTAAACCCAAATTTGAAATATTATTAAATAAACCACGAGAAAGGCGGGAAAGCCCAAACCAAGCCAAACCCACCCCTTACATGGTTTGAGCACTTCCAACGCATTCCCTCACCATCTCTGACATACGCCAGTGCCACGTGAGCACGTTTAAGCCTTCTTATTTGACAATTAAGACGCCGTAACAAAAAGTGACAAGCAATTGGACCAGTTTTAATGGTGATAGGTCAATAATTTGAACTTTCATAGGTGAATAAGGAATGAATTGAAGGTGATTAGAAGAATCACAGGCTGTTTCATCACACCTCAAACGAATGCTCAAGACTCCTTAACCCTATAAATAGGGGAAGATGTCAAGAATGAATGGCATCTTATCTTTTAATTTAACTATTTCTTTCAGTAATTTTTACCTTATTGGAACTCATACTCCTGTTATAAGTTTTCTACTTAAGCACTTTTACTTTCCAAGCACTGTACTCTCAATTATTTCATAAAATGAATTTCTTTTATTACGTTCATTAATTTTTAAGCTTTGAATGATAAGACCAATCAGGGAAATGGGCTTATGATGGCTCAAAGCATGGAGCTTATAAGCTTTTTCAGAAGATCATAAACCCTTGTTTAAAGCAAGGATTAAGGTGTGGTTCACTTTCACTTTTAGCTTAATTATTATTTGCTATTATACTGCTTATTTCTGTTGAGGTATTATGCTTACACTGTCATATTAAAGCTTATTAGATTCTAGTTTAAAGCTTAAAATTGTTTAAAGGTCAATACTGCTAGTTTCATATTAATACTGTTGGTTAACACTGTTTCTGAAAACAACTTATTCTAGTGCTTATTTTCCTAAAGTCATTGTTTATTTGTTCTTAATTAGCTTGTGCTTTAATCTATTTTTTAGAATTAAGGCTAGTTAAATTTTATCATGCTTAAAAAATCGCTTTTATGGAATTTTAAGGGGGTGTTTTGGCACAAGCAGGATAAAACTCATGTTAATACTGCTTAGTCATTTTTGACCTAAGGTTCTAGTAGGTAATTCCATTTTTAAAATGTCTATTTACTCAGATTTCATAAGTTTTTTAAATCTAACAATTACAATTTGTAAGGTTCTGAGTATATGTGTTTTGAATCTGAGATCCTTAAGTTTTCTAACTCAGCTTATAAGTTTAAATCTTTGTTTGATGCTATTTGGTCTTGTTTTCTAGTTTGTTAAAGTCTTAAAATGGATTAGAAACAAGATGTAAAAGTCCTGCAATTTTTGTTCTAGATTTTAATTATAAAACTGTCATAGTTTCACAAGTTCAGCATATCAGTTTTAAATATAGAAAACCCTAAACCGAGGTTTATAATCTTAGATTTATGTGTTACAAATCTGCTTTACAGTATTATTTTTCCTTGCACAAGCTTATTGGAGATCCCAAAATCTTATATTTTTGAAGCTTATGGAACCCATAATTCTTCTACCTAACAATTTTTAAGTCTGCAAATAGCCACTTTAGAGCAATAAAAAAAAACTTTAAAAACTTTTCTAAGACTTAAAATCTGCTTATTAGCTTTTCTTGTAGTACACTAATGTTATTCTTATTATCTGTTAGGAGTGCAATAATAAAGGAGTTTTTAGGGATAGAAGCTTATTTATCTAAGTTATAGCTTGATAAAAGCCTTTAGCAAAAATCTGTTAAGCCTTTTTAGTCTGTTTTAGTATCTATCTGTCTTGTTGCCTTTAAATGCCTTCCAGCTTATTTGGTTTGCTTATTTGTTGATCTAAGTGCTTAATAGGTCTAGTTGTTAATCTGTTTTTAGCTTACTAGAATTTTAAGTGCTTATTTAAGCCTAAAAGCTCAAGTAATTTAGCTAGTTTGCTAGTGTTCTAAAAAGCCAAACTGCCACTCTTTCAGAGCTTATTTCCCAGCTTATTAGAGCTTTTCAATAAAAGTGTTTTTACAAAAAGTGATTATTTTAAGCTTTGAAATAAGTTTGTAAAAAAAATTAGCAAAATAAAAACATTGGGAGTATAGGGAAGCCCAGGGTCGAACCCTGGACCTCTACATTAACCCCCAACGTTTTAACACCAACTCCTGCTACCACACTGCCCTTGGGACTTTTTCATACATGATTTGCAAAATCAATTACTAATAGACATTTTGGTGTTTTGCTCATCCGAGCTTATTGCTTTATTTACTGCTATAATCATCAGCCATTTTTTTGTTCTTATTTTTCTTAGATTCTTTATAGTTTAAAGTATTTTCCTGCATTTTTCTAGAATTTTAAAAATTAGTTTAGTATTTTTAATCAAATTTCTAGATTAAAATTATTTTTAATTCATAATAAATTAAATAAAAGTCAAAAAAATACAATTCTTTTTTCTTAAATTTTCTTTTAGCATTTAGGGAAAAAAAATTTTAGAAAAAATGTGCTTTTTCCCTAGGTTAAAATTGGAAGTTTTTTAGGTTTTTAAGTCGCGTTTATAAATTCCGTTCACGTTTTTTTTTTTGTTTAATTCGTTTTACGCTTTAATGTTGCATGTTTTTATCTGTTAATTTGCTTTATGTTTGTAGAAATTAGAATCCAAATCAAAATCTTTATTCATTCAAAATCTCGGATTACAACACGCAAATAAAGTTTCAATTCACCCCTCGCAGGAACAAAAACGACACGGGAAACGACGTAAAGGGGTTACTTCGAAGTCGATACTATCCAGAATTATATTTATTTGTGAGTTTGGTTTTGTCGCTTGCTAAGAAGTGATTTGCCGGTTTCGCCTATATTATATAATATATATATATATATATATATATATATATATATATATATATATATATATAAAAATATATATATATATATATATATATATACACTATTGACTACGATCAACTACCTTTTTACAGGGAAATTTTTGCTTTATCTCATTATGCAACGTAACTTGCATCTCTAAAGTAAACGAGCTCATGCAACCTCTACCAATGCCATCTATATCTTTGTTTATATCATGTAAACATGCTAAAACGTCAAGTCTATATCTTAATATCATTTTTAACCAATACAATATCCATTAACAGACCATTTACAACGTTATATCAAAACAGACTTTATTCATTAACGTTTATATCAAAACCCTAATTATATGTAATGTATACATATAAAATGAATGTGCAAGCCTTCAAGCATGTGTACAAGTGTACAATGCACAACATTTGAATATCTTTTCCCTCCTAAATCAAGTTACAACTTTCTAAAGCCCAATGTATAAGTCAATAATGCAAGAAAACCAAACTAGGTCATTTTACCTCCTAAATCACTTTAGTTTCTTACTACCACTTTAGCACAAGGTACAAACACTTAATGCATGACTTCTAAACCCTAAACTTAAACCCTAAATCGTCCTAAAACCCTAAACCCTAAAACCCTAATTTCATTTTAAACCTAAAACTAAACCCTGAACCTTAAAACTAAACCCTAAACCTTAATCCTAAACCCTAATCTTAATCCTAAACCTTAATCCTAAACCTTAAACTATCCTAAACCCTAACCCTAACTCGAATTAAACGATAAAACCTAAATCGAAACTGAAACCCTAATATGACCCGTAACCCATTTTTACCTATTTTAAACTATTAAAAACCTAACCTAGCAACATAGCACCTCAAGCACCTCTATGACATCACCACCATGCCACCAAGCAAGCACACAAGCACCTCTATCACCTCTTTTTAAGCTACTACCACTACTTGCACTCCAAACACCCCCTCGTCACCTCTTGGTATCCGAAACCACCTCCACATCCTTCCACCTTTCATAGCTACCCTCCTAGCTCTCAAGACTCATCATACTAGCCATAATTAGTCATTACCTACAACCCTTGGTCCTTACTCTAAGCCTAACCTTGGCCACCAAGTTTCCGACCCCTATATAAAGCCGCACCCCCCATTCATTTCAAATCACACCTTAAAAACTCAATACAAACACAAATGGGGAGTTCCTAAAGCCCACCAAGGAGAGAAGTAGAAAGGTCCCTAAGATCATAAAAGAAGCCAATACTCAAGAGAAGGAAGTCTTGAATCCATATCTAGTCTTACGAACCCAAAGCTCATATCGACCCATTTTACCTCAAGGTAAGCCAAAACCTTGTTTCATAAGCACATAATCTATTTTAAACTATTTATTTAGCCTTTGTTAGATTTTAAATAATCTCTAGTTTGATCCCTTGAACTACAAACCCATTCTTTTTGGTTAAAACCACTAAAAAAATGACCCGTTTTGATTTCTAGCTAACGAAACCTTTTTCTAACTTATTGTTACTTAGAACATCTAATTTAGCTATTCTAATAAGCTATAACCTAAAAATAACATGGAACCCTAAAATAAGCTGCATGGCTTTTTGACTTGATAAGTTATATTAAAAGGATTAACTTTGTAAATATATATATAAACCAAGGGTACAGATTGTCATTTTCATATTCTCAAAGGTATAAATTGTAATATTTTTATATTAATTATAAAAATATATTTAAATATTATAAGACTCGATTTTATTAAAGCCCGACACATTTATCGTTATTAATCATCGATCGAAACATTATAAATCAATTATATTATCTTTTAAACTATAACGTGTCACGTCACTAGGGAATTTCATGTGAGGGGTTTCATTTAAGTATACGTTTTGACGAGTTTGCTGGATTTATGATTTAAAGTGTCCTGGCTCCTCAAACGTTTACTACATGACCTCTGAATTATGATAGCCCGCAGAGAGATACTATATTTACCATAAAATAAACCAACTTACTATTTCCGTTAAACCTTATAAAATAAAGTTTTGAAATATAAACAATCGAGCTAAGACTTGACATATTACCTCAGGTTGCGTGACGAGGCCGTTTACTTCCTTTTAAGTCACTTTTGACTTCAATCGACTACCTTGTTAAGGTGAGCTCGTAGTCCCACCTTTACATGTTTTCTAAATCCCGTGGGGAGATACATGCTCAATTGTTTTTATATACTCAAGTACTTAAAACCGTATTATGAATTCATAGCCCCTCTTTTACTTCTTTACTGTTTTATAAATCATTTTGGGGGAGATACATTCTTGTCTTATACAAATTAAAAGTGATCTTTGATATGTGATATGGTTCCATTACTGTGAGTTCATAGCCTTGCATTTAAATCTTTTGGATATCTTATAAACCCACGAGGGGGATACAAGCTATAAACCATGAATACAAGTGTTTTTCCAACTATATGCTATCTTGATGTATTATTGCCTAAGTAACTGCATACATTATCTTTAGGTAGAGGCACCCACATGGAAGTATATCTTTGGGTAGAGGCACCCACATGGAAGTATATCTTTGGGTAGAGGCACCCACATGGAAGTATCTCTTTGGGTAGTGGCTCCCAGTATCTCTTTGGGTAGTGGCTCCTAGTATGTCTTCGGGTAGAGGTTCCCAGTTCTATTGAGTTTAAATATGTGATTCATGAGCTTAGGGCAATAATACTGTTTTCTATAATAATTGTACTCATTGCAATTATTACTATTATGGGTGTATAACAACGTAACCTACTGTTTATGATGACTTGTATTCAAACTGTTTATCATAAACCTATGAATTTAACTCAACCATTGTGTTGATCTTTTTAGCATATTTATCTCAGGTATTTGAGCAACTTATGGTACAGAGTGGCATGGACTTGAAGATGGCTAAACTATTATCATTCAAACTTTATGTTTCTAGATGTTGGGACCTCTCTTTTTGTAAAACTTTATGAATGATAACTAAATTTTCCAAAAACGTCTCTTTACGAGTCGTTTTATATGATTATGATTGTTGTACTATGAAGTAATACCCCATATTAGCTTCCACTGCTATATTTGTCAAAATAGGTGTGTTACAGATTGGTATCAAGACCCACGGTTATAGAGAACAAGGTTAAAACCTTAACTATAACTACTTTTTCCATCAAAGTCCTCCGTGCCACTACATCTCCTCGAATAGTATGTAAAGATACATAACTATTATACTATTATATAAATAACTTATGTTATTTACTACTGGGTTGTTACAGAGTCATGTCTTCATCCAACCACCCTGTTATCGTCCCATCTGATTTTGATGTGGAGGATGATTTTTCCTCTACACAATCTCCTGACTATATCCCGGCATCACCAGACTATTTCCCGCCTCACAGGGAAACACCTCTCCTAACTTTTTAGATGATTTAACTAAGGATCTTTTAGCCTCATTAGCCCACTCACCTTTTCATGATGGCCCATATATGAAGGCCATGCAAGCATATGGTACTACTGATAATGAATTACCTATTCCACCACAAGCTCCTCTTGCTCCACTGACTATTTTGCCTTCATCTCCAGTGTTATAATTATCACCCTCATATTAGCAAACATAAATTTTCTTCTCGAGTTATGGGGTAATAAATCAATCATGATCAATCATTTTTCTACTCATTACAAATCGTGTTTTTATGCTTAGTAAGCGATTTATGATCATTTATTGAATGATTATGTCATTCTTCATTTTGAATAAGGAAATTTTAAATCTACGAACTATGACTTTTTAAAATCTCAGCTACAATGGAAGTTGACGCTTATTTTTGTAAGTGACAATTTTTAAATAAGTAGGCTTAAGTATATACATACAAACATATAACAAGTTTCTTTCAATTCTGTATTTACAGAACAATTCCTTAATCATTATAATTATTACCTTCTCAATCTGTTCATTTCAAAATCTGTATCTCACGTGATTAGCAACTCTCTTACAAATTCATAATCATTCCTTGACATCACTCATTCCATGATCTCCGTATTCTAAAATTCTCTGTTATATTCTGCAACCTAATAACAAGGAAACACACAAGAATCTATACAATGTCAAATGATTTCAATACCACTAGGTATGAAGATTTTGACAAAGACTTGTGATAGCATTCTTATTCGATGTTGACTTTTAAAGGTTAATGAATAACGATTCTTTACGATCACAGTAGCACAGCAGAAGCATGGTAGGCCCATAACCCACAGGTTTCGTAAATCAAAGTATTTCATCACCCAGGTTCTATCAGAATCTGAAGAAATTCTATTGGCTGTCATCAAGAGGTGTAATCTTGGAAATAAGTAGACGTGTGAAAGGAGGTAATTATAATTATGGTGCGCAACATAATTATAAATGCATCACACACGTGGACTTGTGACCTTGATTAACCTAAAAATCAAATTCATACCCAGTACCTACATCTATTCAATTCAACTTTCAATTAAATCTCGGGACGAGATTTCTGTAAGGGGTGGAGACTATAACAACCCAAGAATTTTCATCAAATGCAAAACCTATTTTACTATTATTGTAACATCCGGCAAATTTTCAAAATTTTAAATGACTATTTTAAACTTTGACCTTTCAGGTCTGATCTTACTTTTTGACTTATGATCTTTTATCGTCACATAAAAATGATTACCGTGTAACTGGTAAAATTTTCGGAACAAATTTTAAATAATAAATCATATTTATTAGTACATCTCTCATGGGAAAGTTATTTTTAACTTATTTGATTCGAAAACGAAAAAGGATTAAGTTATATAAATTTTAAGATTGTTAGTTTGTAATATTTCAATAACTGGATAAACAAACGGAAACTATACTTTTCAAATGGGATAACTATTTTAGCAAACCGTCAAAGGAACAATATACTAGATTATAAAAGATTATTTATATTTTATAATTGCATACATGTCGGAACAATTTGGATGTTTACGGGTTTGAACATCTACACGGGCCTTTATTTGCATTAAATTGCATACATTCACACACATATTTACACTCAAAACCCTAATTCAAAACCCTAAACCCTAAAACCAAGCGAGATCTAAACCATTGACACGTTTCTTCATTTTTTCCATTATAAACTAAACTAACTCTCAAAATAAAGTTTTAATACTTAATTTATAACATGATCACATTTTCAAGCATTCATTCCATCATCATCTTCATCATTTTCTACTTTCCCAATTAACCAAGATAATAAATCCAGAAACCCTAATTGTGATTTTGAATGTTTACTCATTTTTAGTCCATCTCATTCTCAAGTAAGGCAACCAAGAGTAATTGTAACCCATGAAATTGAGTTTTTAAAAAACCTTTATTCCATCATTATCATCCCTTGGTTCAACAAATTTACGAGAATTACAAAGATAGAAAGAAAAACCCTAAAAGCCTTATATGGAACCCTAATTCCAAGCTCGACTATTCTTTCAATTTCAACCCATTTTTACTAAAACCAACATAAAATTCATTTGATATACTTTATTTAAGCTCTAGGATCTTGATATTCCATCATTCCTAATCAAAGTATAACAAAATATAAAACCAGAAAGTCAAGGAAAAACCCTAAAAAACGTGCCCTAATCAAACCCGTAACCTCATTTCTTCAATTCTAATCCGTTTTAACCCAAACCAATTGCTAATCTTTGCTAATCCTTCCTATATCAGACCTTGGCTACATATATTAACTATCCTTAATCATTTATACATGAAATAAAGGCTTGAAAACTTATGAAACCCTAGTCGAACCCCAAAAAGACGAACTCCTCTCTACCATTAATTTTGACCCATTTCAAACCATTCCAAGTGCAAATAACTTATGTGAACCTCTTCTAGAATCCCTTAAGCAGCTTAGTCACCTACTTAGACCATTCCTTGGTCAAATATGAGAGCACATGGCCTCCCTTTTTGCTTACTTCAGCCGCGGCATCACCAAGACCAAAACACCTCACCAAAGCTACTTCCTAGCTTATACACCACATCTACTAGCTTCTCCACATCCCTACCTAGCTTGTACACATGCCCCATCTCAGATTTCAAGCATACCTTAAGCCTTAAGGATCATATGACTATAAATAGGAACCTAAACTCTTCATTTTTCTTCATCCCCCACTTCCTCCTCTATAACCCTTACATAGAAGCAATACTTTGCTCTAATAGATCCTAAGTGATCTTAAGAAGGCTCAAGTTCAGAAAGGAAGCAAAAGAAACCAAGAAACGAAGCCCGGGAGTCGTTATTCTAGGCGTACGAAGCCGAAAGTCCCGATTCTGACCCGTTTTCAAGCTATAAGCTCAAACCATGTTCTCTAAGCTTATGGTCTGCTTTCATAACGTCATAATGTTCATATGATGTTGCTAAAATAATAATATAAAGCTTTGAACTCAAAAACCTAAGTGTTATGCCTTTTTGATCCAAAACCGTACACCCAAAACCCTAATTTCATGTTTTTACTTAAACTATGAGCTAAACTTGTAAACTATTGTTATAATCTATCCTAATAAGCTTATATAATGTTAAAATAAGTGCTTTGATAAGTCATGAAAGAATTTAATCTTAAAACCCGCGCGTTTTCATTTTAAAACCCTAATTTGACCCGTTTTACTTCCTAGCTTAACGAATTGTTAAATTAAACTTATGTTATGTTAAAAATTCATATTTTAGTTTATTATAACTTATAAATGTCTATTGAAATGTTAAAATAAGCTTGCATGGCAATTTGGACATGTTTTGTAATTATAATCCATGCAAGGGGTATATATCGTAAATTTCAAAAACTTATAACTAAAAGGACTAAAAGTGTCATTTTATCAAAGTTATAACTATAGGGGTCTATTATGTCACTTTTCAAAGTCCAAGGTTTACTTGGTATATCTTTTAAAGTTGAAGGACCAAAGTCGTAAAAATGCAAACCCAGGGGCTATACTTGCCAATTTTACAAACCCAGGAGTTCTAAAATGTAACATTTTGAAAGTATAAAAACACAGTCAATACATTACCAGACATAACTCTTATTTAACGCTTGACGTGCTTAACATATTCAGATATTGAATAAAAAACGCCTTAAAACCGATCATTCCGGGAAGCTATATGTTACCACAAATATAGGGAGCTTCATATTATGAGGTTTCATTTGGTATTTACGTTCTGACTGTGTTGTGGGGGTTTCGATTTAAAGTGCCCTAGCTCCTCAAAAAAGTTATCTGAATGACTTCTGGTTATGATGGCCCGAACGGTGATACCAATATTCCAAACTCTTCAATCCAAACCTCATAACTCGTAAAACTAAAGTTCTAGAGTACAATCTTCCTAAGACTTGACATATTTACTTAGGTTGCGTGACGTGGCTGTTTACTATCATTTTATTATATCAACATTCCCCGGTTAAGATTGTGATAAGGTCGTCAGCTTTCATTTCAGAATATTTATTACATCTACCTACCAGGTGAAGTTCGTAACCTCGCCTTTACTTATTTACATGTTTTATAAACCCGCGAGGGGGATACATGCTTGTTACAAACTCTTTTACATACTCATTTATCTTATAACAATGTGATTACTTTTCAAAGACTTAATGAATTTATAATCTCACATATCTTCTAAACCCGTGACACCTACTATAAAATCATGAATGCAAGTGTTATGCTAAACTATATGCTATCCTGATATATTATTGCCTAGGTACATGGAAATATCTATTTGGGTAGTATCTCCCAATATCTCTTATATATCTCTTTAGGTAATATCTCCCAATATCTCTTTGGGTAATATCTCCCAAAATCTCTTTAGGTAATATCTCCCAATGTCTCTTTGGGTAGTATCTCCCAATATCTCTTTAATATCTCTTTATCTCTTTATGTGATTCATGAGTTTAGGGTGATAATATTGTTCACTATGCATTATGTTCTTATAACGGATTATATTCCTGCAATACCAACATTTCCAATTATGATAACTTGTATTTAACTGTTACATTTCAAACCTATGAATTTCACTCAACCTTTGTGTTGACCCTTTTTAGCATGTTTATCTTAGGTAATTGAGCAAGTTGCGGTACGGAGTAGCATGGAATCGAAGGTGGCTGAACTGTTATCATTCAAACATGATATTTTAGATTTTGGGACCTGCATCTTGTAAAAACTCTGAATATAATGAATGATAACTAAATTTTTCTAACAACGTCTCTTTTAAAGTTGTTTTCTATGATTATGATTGTTGTATCCATGAAGTAATACCCCATATTAGCTTCCGCTGCTATATTGTAAAAATGGGGGTGTTACAGATTGGTATCAGCGCCATGGTTATAGAGAACAAGGTCAAAACCTTAACTATAACCACATTTCATTTTTCAGCCATCAAAGTCCTCCATGCCACTACATTCCGGAACAAGTATGTAAATATACATATCTATTATACTATTACATAAATAACTTATGTTATTTACGACGGGGTTGTTAACAGAACGATGTCTTCTCCCAACCGCTCTACTTCCGATATTGAGGATGCTTTTTCCTCTATGAATATTCTTAACTATACTTCGGTTTCACCAGATTATTTCCCAGCTTCATCAGGAAGCAGTTCTTTTAACTCTTCGGAAAACTCTACAGATAATATGATCCCACCAGTATTCTCATCTTTCTACAATAATCCTTGTTTGAAGGACGTACAAGCATTTTATGCTAAGGAATTACCTATTTCATCACCAGATCCTATTACTCCACCAGCTATTTTGACTCCATCTCCGATATTACCACCATCACTACTATTTGATCCTCGATATTTCTTTGTTCCTGAAGAACTATTACCACCTAAGAAGCGAATCTGTTCCTCATCTTCTTCCTCAACTACGTTATCTAATTCATCCTGGAATCAAACCTGTGATTTGGTATCACCATCTTCCTCAGTTTATACTCCTACCCTACCTCAGATATTTGAAATAGGAAAATGTCCAATTAAGATGTATCTGAAACATCATGAGGGACAAATCGAAGATATTTTGAATTACTTAGAGGAACTCTATCTTCACCACATTGAGAAAATGGAGGAAAGACGTATTGATAGAATGATCATACGAAGGAATAGTGACGAACTAAAGACCGAACTCAAGAAAATCCGTACTCAGATCATCAAACTTCAAAAGAAGCAGTTAGGGCAAAAGGATAAGATTGCCTTTGCTCACTACAAAATTTCTGATCTTGAACGAATCATTGAGAAAATCCAAGCTCGTCACCAAACAAATCAGGAAGATCTTTAGGATGTCATCTACAAGCTCAAAATCATCAAACTCTTAAACTAGTTATAGCTTTATCCTAAGCCACGGGATGTGTGGTATAAATAAAGACGCTTGTCAAATCTTGACTATGTACAGTAAAAAGGCAAGTTATTTATAAAGGCAATCCCGTTATCTACCTTGTTGTTTCTTAAATACCACTTTATTCCTCTCATCAATCATTCATCATCACCATTCATCATTCAACCGTCCATTTGCCATCATTTATCACTCCGTCTTTATGAATCATACCATTAACTCCTTAACGTGCTTTAAAAGTTCACAAAATAAGCATTATTCTTTTAAGCATTTTAGCATCACATTCTCTTACTTTTCAAAAACGTTTGATGTCATTTTATTACGTGTTATTTATGTTTATAGGATGCATCCCAAAAAAGACGTCAACATCCGAAAACACCAGCCATAATCTTTGGATGCCATCGGCATCTGACTGATGATTTTACTGAAGACCTGGATTGCACAGACTGCTGCCATTGGCAATGTGCTAGTAATCTTTACTGGATTCTGCAGTGAAAACGGAAGATACAAAGAGTTTTATAAGCGTCAACCTTTCTGCCTTTAATGGTACGGAAGGTATAGTAGCCCTTATTCGTGGTTTGACACGAACTGAAATTCAGTATTCTCTCAGAAGCAGAGTGCTGAGGAAAATAATAGTAAAACATTTGTACTAGTACTTTAACTGACGATGCCATATCTGGTGGACATTGCATATGGCCCCAAACTATGGGTAATAGAGGCAAGCTAATCGAACACCTGGGGACAGGGTTAAGCTTTAAAAAGGCTTCTGACAAACAAGTATTGTCCCCGGACTGAGATCAGAAAAATGGAAGAGGAACTTTACAATCTGAGTGTAAAGGGAAATGATCTTAAACCCTATGTTAGAAGATTCCAAGAATTAACCACCTTGTGTCCAAACATGGTGCCAAACAATGAGAAACTCTTGGAAGCTTTTATCGGAGGGTACCTCGAAGCATTGAAGGAAACGTTACTGCCTCGAAACCTCAAACTTTGGAGGAAGCCATCAACATATCCCAGAGGTTAATGGATCAGATAATAAAACGCGATTCTGTGCAAGAAACCAATGATCATAAACAAAAATTAGAAGATAAGAGAAACACCATCAACAACAACAACAACTACCCCAAATACCACAACAACAATCGCAAAAATGACAACTACCAAAATAACCACAACAATCACAACCGTAATGATGATTACCACCACCAGCAGAATAGAAGACAAGAACCTGTTAGGACTTATCCTCCCAAAAGATACCATGGAAATCTTCCTTTGTATACAAAATGCACCCTGCATCACATAGGAGATTGCACTGTCAAGTGTCAAACTTGCAACAAAGTGGGTTATCTGACCAGAAACTGCAGAGACAAAAGATCAATCGCTGAAAACAACTCTTGAGGATATTCAACTCTCATCAGAATCTTCTTTCAATATCTCAAAAACCCCAATCATCAATTCTCGTCGTCTGTTACTTTTATTCTACTACAAGATACTTAGCATAAGTATCAACTCTTTTTCATATGTAAAGTTCGTATGTAAAGTTATCCATGAAATAATAAAGCGATGATTCTGTTACATCTTGTTATTGGTTGATATCTAAAATCTCGACAAGTTTGTCAAATTCTACTAATTTCTATTATGGTTCAAACTCTAAATACTCTCCTCATACATTTGCAACATAAATTTTCATCCTCGATTATATGGGCGTCAATACAATCAACATCTGAATATTATCTAACAATTCATTTTCTACACATTACCATATTGTGTTTTTATGCTTAGGTAAGACGATTTATGATCATCTTATTGAAATGAATTAGGTCACTTCTTCATTTGAATAAGGAAATTATAAATCCCTGAACTATGAATTTATAAATTCTCAGTTACAAGGAGTTGGACGCTTCTTTTTGTAAGTGACTAATTATAAATAAGTAGGCTTAAGTATATAACATACGTACAAACAAGTTTCTTTTAATCCGTTTGTACAAACAATCCCTTAATCATTATCCTTATTACCTTCATTACTACCTTCATCATCTATTCATTTTAAAATCTGTATCTCACGTGATTAGCAACTCTCTAACAAATTCATAATCATTCCTTGACATTACTCATTCCATGATCTCCGTATTCTAAAATTCTCTGTTATATTCTGCAACATAATAACAAGGAAACACACAAGAATCTATACAATGTCAAATGATTTCAATACCACTAGGTATGAAAATTTTGACAAAGACTTGTGATAGCATTCTTATTCGATGTTGACTTTTTTAAAGGTTAATGAATAACGATTCCTTACGATCTGAGTAGCGCAACGTATTCCATCCACCCAGATTCTACCAGAATCTAGAGAAATTCTATTGACTGTCACCAAGAGGTATGATCTTGAAAATAAGTAGACGTATGAAAGGAGGTAATTATAATTATGGTGTACAACATAATTATGTGTGACTTCAAAACCTTTATGAGAGCGGCTTTTTCCTCGACACTCAAGTCTTTAGCAATTATGACGAGAAACTTGTTGTCACCTTCCAAAAATGCGTATTCGAGATGAGGAGGTATATAAAAACCCAAGAATTTTCATCAACCTATTTTACTATGATCACAATTATACAGGGAAATTTTTCGCTTTATTACATTACTTATATATCTCAGTATGTCATAACTAAAGTAGACAAGCTCACGCAACCTATCTATGGCAATCCTGTCTTCATATATGTCAAGCAAACATCACAATATGTCAAGTCAATATCATCATATCCTTATTACAAGGTACATTATTCCTATAATGTACTATTCGCAACGTTATATCAAAACGGGCTTTAAATCGTTATCGTATGCCTCTAAAACCCTAATTTCATGAAGGGTTAATATCTAAAGTGAATGTACAAGCTACTAAAGCATATATACAAGTAATATAGCATTTAATTTGAAATATAAACTCCCTCCAAGTCAAGTACAAGTTTTCAAAACACAATGTACAAGTCATTAAGCATGACATCTAAAATAGCCATTTTACCTCTGTTTTCATTCCAATTTCTTCACCACCAGTTATGTACAAGCTACTATACTCATTCTACAATGTGTAAACCCTAATTATTCTATTCATAAGCCTTCATACATATATTTACACTCAAAACCCTAATTCAAAAGTCTAAAACCCTAACCCAAGCAAAATACTAAACCATGACCCGTTTCCTCGTTTTTATCCATCATAAACCTAAACCAACTCTCAAATAAGTTGTAATAACTTAATTTAAAACATTATCAATCATTTTCAAACATCATTCCATCATCATTTCATCATTCTACTTCAATTATACAAGAAACGAATCCAAGAAACCCTAATTGTGCACTAAATGTAACTTTGACCCGTTTACTCATTTTCTGACCATCTCATTCTCAAGTAAGCAACCAAGAGTCATTGTAAACCCATAAAATGAGTTTAAAAACCTTTATACATCATTAACCATCCTTGCTTCAACAATGTACGAGAATTACAAAGCTAGAAAACCCTAAAAGCCTTATATGAACCCTAATTCCAAGCTACGGCTTATTCTTTCAATTTCAACCCATTTTAACTAAAACCAACGATCAAACTTCATTGATAATACTTTATTTAAGCTCTAGGATCTGTATTCCATATCAAACGAACTTCATTTGCATGTCGTTCATGTTGTTCCAAGTGAGCATGAAGCTGATCAACATTGGTAGTATGCAAGTATTTGACCAACTTAACATCAGTAACGAATTTGCTCCATTCATCAGGAAGAGTGTTCAAAAACTTGGTATTAACTTGAAATTGCTCTAGTGGCATCTTGTAGATGTTCATATCATTGAGTAGCAATGTGAATCTCAAGTAGTACTCGTGTAACGACTCTCCTTTCTTGTAAGTGAACTTATCAAATTCATCGTACAACTTACACTCTCGTTCTTGCTTTGTTAACGACGTTCCTTGCATGAGCAGTTTAATCTTCTCCCAAAGATCCTTGGCTACACGATGTTGACTCACAAGAGCATAAATTTCTGTTGGAAGGCCTTGGAGAATGATATTAATTGCTTTGATGTCACAATCAGCTTGAATGGCTTCTGTAGGGGTGTTACACCATCCATTATGATTGATGGCCAGACGAGAGGACCTTTCTCAACAGAAGCAAGGATCATTCTACCATGTGGTCTATTCATCATATAAAGTTCCATTATGCTTTTCCATGAATCATACAAATGTTTTTCAAGCATCGGTGGTTTATTGTCACCACCCGAGAGAAGTGATTTATCAGCAAGAGTCGTCATTGATAATGTGGTATCAAAAAGATTACTAATTGATCGATCGGTGGTAGAAAGAAATTGTGTTTGAATGTGTGGTTATTGAGTCTTGAAATAATTCTTGAAACTTCATGGGATTTTACAATTCTCGACAAAACCGGGAAAAAAATTTAATGTGTCACGGGATTTTACAAGTCAAAGAACTAAACCGTATAATTTAAAATTTTGAGTTGATAGCTTTTAATTAAAATGACTAGTTCGGTTCTCAAACAATCTAAGTTCGGTTCCAACTAGTTCAGTTCTAACTCGTTCGGTTCCAACTGGTTCGGTTCCAACTAGTTCGGTTCCAACAAAAAACTGACTAGTTTGGTTCTCAATGGAATGACTAGTTCGGCTCCAACTGAATGACTAGTTCGGCTCCAACTAAAATTGACTAGTTCGGTTCCAACTGAATGACTAGTTCGGCTTTAACTAAAATACTAGTTCGGCTGCAACTAAAATTGACTAGTTCGGTGAATGACTAGTTTGGTGAATGACTAGTTCGGTTCCAACACAAAACGACTAGTTCGGTTCCAACTGAGCACGACTAGTTTGGTTCCAACTAAAACATATCATTCGGTTCCAACTAAAAACAACTCGTTCGGTTCCAACTAAAACCAACTCGTTCGGTTCCACTGGTTCGGTTAACTAGTTCGGTTAACTCGTTCGATCTTCTAGTTCGGTTCCAACAGACAAGACTAGTTCGGTTGTAACTGAGACGAAACCCAAATTTTCAAAACTCAAAATGACACATTTTTTATTGGTTTTTTTGCAAAAAATCTTGTACAACTAGTGTTACTAACCCTATAGGAACAAGAAAAATGACAACTTTAAGGTTTTTAAGCCAAAAAATTTTAAATCAAGATTTTGTTCTTTGTAAAGGTTTTGAACACAAATCAAAAAACAAACACAAAAACTAAACACACCACTCCATGGCTCTTGATACCAATTGAAGAATACTAGTAATCTTTGATATTATGCAAGAACTAGAGAGAGAAGTGGGTTGGAAAGTTGAGAAAGATGATAATATTGAATATGTGTGTGAAATGTGAAAATGAAACCACCAACCACCCTCTCTTAGGCATGGAGAGGGTATATAAACTACCTACTTGGCCGGCCATAGGCCTTAGCGGGCTTTCCATGGGCCTTGGGCCAGACTAGCTTACTAGTCTAATCATATAACAAACTACGGGCTAAGACTATTACAACTTGGAAGTGACCGATACTTTTCTTGTTTCCAACGTACCACCTTGGGTTTTAGTCATAAAACCATTTTACATAATATAGTGTTCGGGTTTTTAGAAAATTTTATATACTTTCGTGTTAAGGAAATTGTTGTAATTTATAAACCATAACTGGTATAATTTATATATTTATATGGTTGGCTTCATATTTAAGTCCACTTTACAGATGTAAACCCTTTTTAGTTTATCTTTTAGTTATACTTATACATATGGTTACTTTTATACATAAAGGTCATATTAGATTTTTAGACTGAAATTTCACTTTCACTATTTTTGATGTCATTTACAAACCATAAGGAGATGGTTGACTATCCAACTGGTTTAGAATCTACATAACTTTAGCTACAACCCATAATTTTCACTTTTTAAATGGTTTAGTTCGTAAATGTGACTTTTTACACAATCTGTACAGCATGTCCAGATTTGACTAGTTTTAGTGTTTTGACCATATCTCATTCATTATTTACTCTCTTGGAATCATCCAATTTGCCAAATGTTCATAAGAGATTTATCTATGACCTTATGATATCAAATCAATCCTCAAACATACTGAGTTTTATAAAACTTACTTTTCAGTATAGCCTACAAATTTTATACTTTTCTCACTAGTTTTAATGGTCATTCTTGTTAGATCTAACCTAGATCTATGCATGCATTAACAATTTTATTTCTTGATCATCATACATCATACATATACATATACATTTGGAAATCAAGAAAAACATAAAAAGAACTCATTAAACTTTTACCACAAGAAGTGTAGAAAGATCACAATGATCAAAATAAAAATAAGGAGTGATGGAAGCTTCAACTCTAGGCTTAATCTTCACCCAAAAATACTCTTGACCACCATTTTCTTTACCAAAAACTCTTATAAAAACCCTCTTATAACTTCAGCTCCAACTTGTGTAAAAACCTTCTTGAAAAACCTCTTTTATCACCTCAAAAATATAGGGATTACACTAGGTAGTCATATTCACTAGTGTTCTTGTTATTTGATCTTCAGAATTTTATAAAATGAGTGTATCTGGATATTGCTCCAAAATGGAGAAGAGAGATAATTTCTGTTTTTAGTTGTAAATATGATGGTGTGTGTGTGTGTTAGTTGGTCAAAATAGGTTTATATAACCTTGGACCAAAAATGACAAGTGTATACAATTGTTGCATGATCAATAAACCAAGGTTGACACCTCCCACCCCGTGAGATCCGCCCAATGAGTGAATAGATAGTGGGATGAGTTTAAAAACTTGTCCCACATTTTGTAAATACGGGTATTATCAAAGTCCGATATTTAAAAAGGTACGCTACGTAAAGGTTTTACGTAAAATACGAAAAATGCGCGTAACACGAAAAATAAAAACGAATGTAATAAAATTATTTCTATGGCATTTTGAAAATATAAGCGTCGATGCTTAACGTAGAATTCGCCGGTTCTTTGTAAACGTCACGTAAATTACAAATGTAAGCCCTAATTCTCCCGGTTAGTCGTGAGTTCATATCTTAACATAAAAATGAAAAATATAATTAATACTCGAGAATAAAATAACGACCTGAAATTGACGGATTGTCACAGCATTTCCCCCTAAAAAAGGATCTTCGTCCCTGAAGATCAATTCATCTTGTCGCCCGCTTTCTGTTAAAATCAAAGAGGTGAGGGTATTTCTTCCACATTTGATCCTCCCTTTCCCAAGTATATTCCGGTCCACGACTCGAATTCCATCGAACTTTGACTATAGGGATCCGACTTTGCTTAAGTTGCTTTACTTCCCTATCCATGATTTCGATAGGTTCTTCGATGAAATGCAACTTCTCGTCGATTCTTACTTCGTCAAGAGGAATAATAAGATCTTCATCCGATAAACACTTCTTCAAGTTCGAAACATGGAATGTATTGTGTATTCCTTGAAGCTCTCGGGGTAATTCCAAGTTAAATGCCACCGGACCCACCTTGATGAGAATCTTGAATGCTCCAATATAACGAGGACTTAATTTCCCATGTTTTCCAAATCGAACAACACCTTTCCACGGTGATACTTTCAGCATAACTTTGTCACCCACTTTGAACTCCAAAGGTTTACGTCTCACATCCGCATAACTTTTCTGTCTACTACGAGCAGCCAATAATCGGTTCTTGATTTGCAAAATCATCTCTGTCGTTTCGCGAATCATTTCTGGTCCTATGAGTTGGGCATCTCCAACCTCAGTCCAACATATAGGCGATCTACATTTTCTTCCGTATAGAGCTTCGAAAGGTGTGGCTATAATACTAGCGTGATAACTATTATTGTATGAGAATTCAGCCAAAGGTAAGTGCTTACCCCAGCCACTACCAAAGTCAATCACGCAAGCACGCAACATGTCTTCCAATTATTTCGGCTTTAGTTTTTTACATAACTTATTATTATTAGCCAAATTTCAAGTCTTGCGGTCTTTTAACAACTGCCACATCGGTATGCGAGCCGACCATGGTCCAGGAGTCTATTTCCCCACAACACTGACAAAACCTCGATGCGTACCTTACTTTTACCAGAAGGAATCTCTACGAAGTGATTTAAACTAAGAATCGCAAAAACGTAAAGTAACTTTATTTATTCAACAATTATATAACGTTTATTAAGTTGATGGGAGCAAAAAGCCAAAATTAACCTTTATGAGCCTTAAAGAGTTCCAACTACTCTATGTTTAGCATCTAACTTATATAAAACTCTATCATTTCTCGTTCTTCGCAAATTTAAAATCTTTAATAAAAAGATCCGCGAATGCTTAGTCTAATAAAACAAGCTTTGCATATTTAAAGTCTATCATGGAAACTTTCAAATTCTTGGCTTTTCAAGCTAGAATTCGCATTTTAAAGCTTCTTGTATAAAAGACTAGCAAAAGCTTAAATTTATATAAGTTAAGGGGCAAGCTAGAGCGCAACATTCTCGATCAAGTCAAAATTTATTCCTAAAAAGACAAAACTACGTGTCGAAACACATATTTTATTTTTGAGAATTTTTAAATTTTTGCAATTTTTGGTGTTTTTGGTGGAAAAAAACAGGGTTACGCGAAGACAAGGCAAATGAAAGTAAGATCGAATCGAAAGATCCCCCCATACTAGAACTACACATTGTCCTCAATGTGAGACTGTCACCCCATACTAATTTCAAGGCATAATCCAAATATTAAGGGGTTTCTACGCAAATCTAAAGCCGTTTATTAATTATGCTAATAGATAAACGCGAATCAATAAGATCTAGGATATCGGATTCCCATAAATAGACATGCTAAGGATTGAAGATCGAGTGGATGATGGACAAAACCACGAGCACGAGAGTCTTCATAATCTGGGCAATCCTGGACATAAACCACAAAACACAAAACACGAGAAAGAAAGAGGCGAGCCTCCTCACATCACTCTTATTCATAAATATTATACTAATATACTACTACTAAGGATAAGCATGGGTTGCCAACCGCGAAGCGATTGTTTTTGTTAACTAAGTCTTGAGCCTGACTCGATCCCCCATACTTGAGCTGGTCAAAGAGGATATAAATGGAGATATAGAACATCCAAGAGAGGGATGTTCCCTCCAGAAATCATCATCGGGCTTTCAGAAAAATCAGAAGTGAATTTGCCCTGATGATTTAAGAGAGGAGAAGAAAGAATACCAGGATTGAAAACTTTGTCCTCATTTTCAGATGAAAATGGAGGCAAAGTATCAATAACTGGACAAAGGGTGGGTTAGGTGGGTAAAAGTTTAGGCATAAGAACATAATGTTCAAAAATATCCTCTACCACTTTAGTAGTTAAAACACCCGTATCGGGCTCAAAATTAAAGAAAATTCCATCATCCGGTGGTTTCGCAGGAGGAGGAGGGGATGACGAAACATCATAATGATCAAAGTGAAATGACTCAGTATCGGGAAGGGAAAGGGAATCATTGCTAAGCAATTCTTCAAGAAAAAGAATATCCCCTTCCGAGTCACAGTCATCATTCTCAATACCCGGTGGTATCGAGTCACCCGGATTAAGAAATAAATCGATCTCCTCCATAAGAGAGTCAATATCCTCAACGGGGATAGGAGATGGGGAGAAAGATTCGATTGTAGCATCAGAAATTTCATAATTAGATTCTTCTGGAGGTCGAGGAGATAAATTATCATACAACAATTCCTCAATAAGACAAATTTCTTTTTAGGATCCAAATTGGCTTCTTTAATTCCCGACCGAATTAAATTGATATGAGTGAGTTCATCGGAGAACTCCTCGAGAAGATAATCAATCTTAGGATAAGAAACCGTCGAAATATATCGATTAAGCAAAGATTCTATAAGATCAGACTCAGCATTAAAATGATGCGGATCTATCTTACTAGAAAGGAACTCTTTATCAAAAAGAGGGTTCGAATAAATTTTGATTTTTTTTTCAGAACGTCCTCATCAGAAAATGACTCGTCGTCACAAGAGGAAAAATCGTTGTCAGAATCAAAAAGAGGATTAGAGAAAGTCGTAAAATCATCACAAACTGGCACATCACACTCACTTTCATTGTCGGAAAAATCCTCGGACTCACTTGGGATTGGGACAAGGTTCTCAACACTAGACTTTATTAATTTGTCCGATTCCGTTTCCGGAATAGTCCTAAGATGCTCGTCCTCCATTATAAGAGAGTCCATAATCGGTAAGTCGGGTGTGATTGCATCAGTTAGAGGAATTTCAGGTATATTATTTAAAGGAATAGTGCTCTTCTTGTAAGTATGTTTAAAACAATCTAAAAACTCTAGAGTACGAGTTCTACGATTCACTGCCTTCTCTGTGATATTTTTTTCTTCCTTCTTTTCCTTAACTTTTTGTTGAATTATCAACTCACACCAAGTTTTCATAGTATCAAGAGCTTTTTGTTCTCTAATATCGTTGGAAGGATTGTCTACACGTGGATCATAATTGTTAAAAAAATTCGGATTAACGTATAAATTGCATTTCGAACAAAATCTATTATCGTGCTTATTTCTACACCCTCACAATAACACCGGTGACAACAATACTGATCTTCATCCATCCTTATTTTACAGTAAAAACAATGATGATAGTCACGATAGTCGAGTAACGCCATAAGAATTAAACAATAAAGTGGGATAAGAAAAAGCATTAAACGGATAAGAGGGTACGGAGAATATTTTTGGTTTCTGAAAACATAAAAGAAAAAAAATATATTTGGGACCGATAAATCAAAGGTGCACGGTAGCTATCAAGATAACGCAAAAAGAAGCAAAGGAGCGGGTAAGCGCGAAGCATTTTAAAAACCTTCTCCTTTTGGGCCGAAGTTTGCAGGATCGACTCTCCTTATACCTCTCTTTTAGTTTGTTAACTAAAGATGAGCCAAAACGACAATTAACAATCGGTAATTTTTAATATTAAAAGAAAATAGAAGTGTAAAATATTTTTGTATTTTTATATTTTTATAATAAAAAGAAAAAATTCACAATTGAAAGCGATAACTTCACGAGGAAGGGTCTTCAAACACTAATCTTCGAACGAAACACGATATTCGTGACACACCTTCCCGGCAACGGCGCCAAAAATTGATTTCTCCTAATACGTATATATAATATATAGTATAAGGATTAGTCAATCGTGAGGATTCTAGAAGATTACTTTTATCCAAAGTAAAATTCAAAACCTTCCCGAGTCGTATCCCGACGAGGTGCGAATTGAGAATCGGTTAAGTTTGTGATCGCGTGATTTGAATGGTTTTAAATATCTTGATTTGGTTTCTAATTCTACTAATGAAAACGCATAAAAACATGTAAAAGAAAGCTAACAAATAAGACAATTAAAAATGGGAAAATCACAAAAATACCCAATTTTACAACTTCAATTCACAAAATACCCAACTTTATAGCCAAAATGCCAAAATACCCATAAAAATCGTAAATTTCGACACTTTTGCGAAATTGAGAAAAAAATCGAAATTTTTTGATATTTTTTAAAAATATCGCAAATATTTCTCAAAATTTGCGATTTTTTTATCTAAAATTTGCGATTTTTTTACTCTTTTTTTTTTTTTTTTTTTTACAAAATTTGCGATTTTTTTATCTAAATTTGCGATTTTTTTACTCTTTAGTTTTTTAAAATTTGCGATTTTTTCTAAAATTATCGAAATTTTTCGATTTTTTTCTCAATTTCGCAAAAGTGACGAATTTTGCGATTTTTATGGGTATTTTGGCATTTTGGCTAAAAAGTTGGGTATTTTGTGAAGTGAGGTTGTAAAATTGGGTATTTTTGTGATTTTCCCTTAAAAAATTAAAGCTAAAAACAATAACGGGAATCCTAAAACGCGACTAAGTAAGCAAGTATATCAAAATTAAGCCATACAAATGCAAATTTAATTTTTATAAATCCTAAATGACTAAAAATAATTTTCAGAAAAAGAATTATATTTTTTTGGTTTTTATTTTATTTATTATTATTTAAAAACAGTTTTAACCTAAATTAATTATTAAAAATAGTAAACTAATTATTAAAAATCTAGAAAAATTAGGAAAATTACATAATACTATACTAATCCTAAGAAAAATAAAATCTTATGAAGTGCTTAACTAGATAAGTTGTAAATAAGCAAACAAACTTAATAAGCTAAAACTAGAAGAGATGCATAAATAATTAATGGTGCAAAAGGATGACAGAAAAGACCTAAGGGCGCGTTTGGTTAAGGTGTGTGTGTTAAATACGTTGGTGTGCTAAGGGGGAGGTCACAGGTTCGAACCTGTGGCTTCCCTTTTTATTTTTATTTTTATTTTTCAAAACTTTTTGGAAAATCTTAAAGATAAGGTGAAAATAAGCGACTTTCAAAAAACAACTTTTTCAGAAATCTTAAAATAAGCACATAATAAGCAAAGGAAAATGGTCAAAAACTTAAGTACTTCTTTTTGGATTTTCTATGTTTTTGAGTTAACTTTGAAGCAAAATCAAAAGAGCTTTAACTAATGCAATATACCAAAGACCTCAAAACAGATATTAAACAACCTATAAGCATCTAAATTCTTCAAACTAAATAGAATTCCAGGCATAAACTGATCCTCAAATTTGCTTATAAAAATCTGGACTTATAAGGGTCTAAACTTGCATACTAACTGACCAAGACTCTAAAAACTCATAAAAGGTAAATCTCAAATATCAACCCTAGAACTAGTGCATTCCAATGTAGTGGAAATCAATTCAAACTATAAAAAGCTATCCTCTAATGCATTCAGAACCATAATCTCCAACATCAGATTCTTTTGAACTTTTAAAGGACAGTATGCTTTAAAAACTTTTTAACTAAACTCAAATCTTAACAAAACTTAATCAAACCTCATTTAAACTTCGTAACAAACTGAATTAAGCCTTACTGAACATGAATCAAAAGCTATGAATGATCAAACAGTATTAACATGAGTCAATACTGTCTAAACTAAACACCCCCCCTTAACTTTATGAGATCCTTTTTAAACATCAAAACAGATCACAAAACTCTTAAAAAAACTTAATCAAATTTAGAACAATGTATTTTAAGGACAAATAAGCTAAAACATCAAAGAAATAAGCACTTAATCAATAAGCCAATCTATTATTATATTTTCGGATTTATGAGACAGATTTTTTGAAAACAAAGCAAAATTCAGAGACAGATTATCAAAGGCTTAAATCTAAATGTAATAAACATATAAAAGACAGATTAAGCAGAATAAAGACAGAATAATTTTTCCGATTCTGTTTCTGGAATAGTGCTAAGATGCTCGTCCTCTATTATGAGAGAGTCCATGATCGGTAAGTCGGGTGTGATTACATCAGTTGGAGGAATTTCAGGCATATTATTCAAAGGAATAGTGCTCTTCTTGTAAGTAAGTTTAAAACAATCCAAAAACTCTAGAATACGAGTTCTATGATTCGCTACCTTCTCTGCGATATTTTTTTCTTCCTGCTTTTCCTTAACTTTTTGTTGAATTATCAACTAACACCAAGTTTGCATAGTATCAAGAGCTTTTTGTTCTATAATATCGTTGGAAGGATTGTCTACACTTGGATCATAATTGTTGAAAGAATTCGGATTAACGTATAAATTGCATTTCAAACAAAATCCATTATCGTGCTTATTTCCACACCTCTCACAATAACACCGGTGACAACAATACTGATCTTCATCCATCCGTATTTTACAGTAAAAACAATGATGATAGTCACGATAGTTGAGTAACGCCAAAAGAATTAAACAATAAAGAGGGATAAGAAAAAGAATTAAACGGATAAGAGGGTACGGAGAATATTTTTTGTTTTTGAAAACATAAAAGAAAAAAAATATTTTTGGGACCGATAAATCAAGGGTGCACGGTAGCTATCTAGATAACGCACAAAGAAGCGGAAGAACGGGTAAGCGCGAAGCATTTTAAAAACCTTCTCCTTTTGGGTCGAAGTTTGCAGGATCGACCCTCCTTATACTTCTCTTTTAGTTTGTTAACTAAAGATGAGCCAAAACGACAATTAACAATCGGTAATTTTTAATATTAAAAGAAAATAGAAGTGTAAAATATTTTTGTATTTTTATATTTTTATAATAAGAAGAAAATATTCACAATTGAAAGCGATAACTTCACGAGGAAGGGTCTTCAAACACTAATCTTCGAACGAAACACGATAATCGGACACACCTCCCCGGCAGCGGCGCCAAAAATTGATTCATCCCGATACGTATACATAATATATAGTATAAGGATTAGTCAATAATAGTATAGTAATAAGTATTCCGTGAGGATTCTAGAAGATTACTTTTATCCAAAGTAAAATTCAAAACCTTCCCGAGTCGTATCCCGACGAGGTGCGAATTGAGAATCGGTTAAGTTTGTGATCGCGTGATTTGAATATTTAAAGATTTTGATTTGGTGTCTAATTCTACTAATGAAAACGCATAAAAACATGCAAACGCAAGTAACGATTAAGACAATTAAAAATTAAAGCTAAAAATGATAACGGGAATCCTAAAACGCGACTAAGTAAGCAAGTATATCAAAATTTAGCCCTACAAATGCAAATTTAATTTTTATAAATCCTAAATGACTAAAAATAATTTTCAGAAAAAGAATTATATTTTTTTGGTTTTTATTTTATTTATTATTAATTAAAAACAGTTTTAACCTAAATTAATTATTAAAAATAGTAAACTAATTATTAAAATTCTGGAAAAATTAGGAAAATTACTTAAAACTATACTAATCCTAAAAAAATAAAATCTGATGCAGAGCTTAACTAGATAAGCTGTAAATAAGCAAACAAACCTAATAAGCTAAAACTGGAAGAGATGCATAAATAATTAATGGTGCCTAAGGATGACAGAAAAGACCCAAGGGCGCGTTTGGTTAAAGATTGTGTGTTAAATATGTTGGCTATGAAAGGGGAGGTCACAGGTTCGACCCCTGTGACCTCTTCTTTTTATGAAACATTTTTTTTATGTTTTTCTTTTTAAATAAGCTAAAGACTAACAAAATAAGCAACTTTAGTAAAAGAACTTTTTAATAAAACTTATTAATAAGCTAAAAATAAGCAATTTAAAACAGACAGTTACTTAAATGAGACTTAAGAACACTAAGCTTAACTTATTGAACTTATTTTGACTCACTAAGCAACAAGATAAACAAATAAACTGAACTTGAATCAAAAGCTATGAATGATCAAAAAGTATTAACATGAGTCAATATTGTCTAAACCAAACACCCCCTTAACATTATGAGATCCTTTTTAAACATCAAAACAGATTTAGAACAATGTATTTTAAGGACAAATAAGCTAAACTTGGAAAGATAAGCTTTAATCATTAAAGCCAATCTATTATTATATTTTCGGATTTATGAGACAGATTTTATGAAAACAAAGAAAATATCAGAAACAAATTATCAATGGCTTAAATCTAAATGTAATAAACGTATAAAAGACAGATTAAGCAGAATAAAGACAGAATAAGCACAATCAGAACAGGATTTAAGCACAAATAAGCAGAAATAAGCAGTTAACAAGCAGAATACATATACAGACGTGTCAGGATCATGCTTCTAGATGCTTAGGGGCGAGTGTATGAGTGAGTAGTTTTACCTTGAGTGTAAATGGAGGTGAAAACGAGGGAGGGAAAGCGGAGGGTGAATAGTAATTTAGACTTGTGTTATCAGTGTGTGACCTGGAAACGGGTTAAAAGGGATTTAGGCTTTTATTTGTGATTTAGGCCAAGAGTAATATTAAAAGGGTTTTAAGATTTTATAACATTTGGGCTTTTTATTATTTAGGGCCTTTTAGGTTTAAGTTTATAGATTGTGGCCCGACCCGACCCATTAAGTGGGCCTGGGTTGGTCCGTAGAAGACGGGTACGCCTTTGGTTTCGGTTTCTTGATCTCTTTCCATTTCCGTGCTTGGTTTTGTCCGTTTTGCTTCGTTTTTTTCCTTTTATGCAATATCTGTTACCTGCAAGACACAATTCATAATACAAATGAATACAATGCATTTTTCTGTATTTATTGGTCATTATTGGTCTTTTTAGCTCGTTTTATTAGGTAAAAGGTATATGTATTTAAGCACATACTAGGGTACGGTTGGTAAAATATATGCATGTTCGATGGATCCACATATTGTGAGGATGATGATTCAGCAGCACTTGAGGATGGAGGAGCAAAATGATTTACAAACGTATTATCATTGAACATAGCATTCGGAACATTGTCAACAATTGTAGCATGATGTGGTTGACCATGTTGTTGTTGTGTTTCGAGCTCGTCAACATTCTGTGAAGTGCTTGGAATACTTGTTGCTTGAGAGAATGAATTGGTAGGTGTCGGAGTCTGCTGTTATTGTAGATGTTGTTGTGGTCTGAAGACCTTGAGGATCTTGAGCAGCCGGAACAGTTCTTGAAGCAGCTGACGGTTGACCACCGACATGATCATCATACATGGCTTAGAACAGTAAATCCAAATCACCTTCAGTAGGTCGTTGAGTTGTTATTGTTAATAGAGCATAAGGAAGATTGAGTCCTGAACTAATTTTTCTAGAATTCATGCTTTGAAGCCCGGGTTTTAAACTGCTTTGTTCAAAAGCCATGGCTAAAAGCTCATCAAATGTCACGTTCATCGTCTCCATGATTTTTTGTGTCCTTCGGTTGTAGACTCTGTAAGCACAAGAGTTAGTAGAGTAACCAATGAAAAATCTAATATCACCTTTTGCACCAAACTTCCTGATATCTTCACTATCATTCTTTGGATAACATAGAGCCCCAAATACATGAAGAAAGGAGATATCCGATTTTCTGCCGTTAATAAGCTCGTATGGTGTTTTGTAAAATCGATGGTGAATGATGGAGCGGTTTTGAGTGTAGCACGCAGTAGCAATTGCTTCAACCCATAAGAATAATGGTGCACGAGAAAAATCAACATGGTTCTAGCAGCCTCTACTAGCGTGCGGTTTCTTCATTCCATGACTCCGTTTTGTTGAGGGGTGCGGACAAAAGATGCTTGGTGAGAGATGCCAACACTTTTAAAGTATTCTTGAAGTACTTGGTTCTTGAATTATGTGCCATTGTCGGTTCTTACAATAATAACAGGGGCTTGAAGTAGAACAGTAATTCTCTTGAGAAAGGTTTTAATCGCCTTTGTTGCTTCATCTTTTGATCGTAGAAAGACTACCCAAGTGTAACGGGAGTAGTCGTCTACAATTACCAAAACATATCGCTTTCCATTTATGCTAGCGATTCTTATTGGACCACACAAATCCATATGAAGAAGGTGTAACATCTGCTTAGAATTTGGAACAGGTTTGGGTGGGTGAGATGCTCTTTTGCTTTTTCCTTGCTCGCAAGAGGGACAAAGGTGCTCTTTATGGTATTTAAACTTAGGAAGACCGGTGACAAGATCGTTTCTGTCAAGGTCATTTATGGTGTCGAAGTTGAGGTAGGATAAGCGTTGATGCCATAACCATGACTTAGTAGAAGTAGCACAAGCCATAAGGCAAATTGGAGATACAGAGGCCATATCATGGAGATTGATGGTGTAAGGTTTGTTGTATGATTTCCTTTTAACAAGTCAACACCCTCGAGATTTCTGATGAAACATGTGTTTCTTCTAAATGTGACCTCCAGATCTGAATCACAAAACTGCCCAACCGAGAACAGGTTGTGCCCCAAGCCCTCAACGAAATAAACTCTGGTGATCAATATATTTCCCCATTGAAGATCACTGAAACCCAGAATTGCAGCTACATGATCATTCCCAAAGCGAACGGTTTCCAAGAACTTCTAGACGAAGTTGATAAGAAGCTTTAGATTCCCAGTCATATGCTTGAAACAATCCGAGTCGACGCACCATAAACATATTTGGATAACCTGCCAAGGAAAAAGGTGGAATTTGGAAACCGTTTGATTGAAGGTTCCTGAGGGTAGGAGTACATGCATTTTCACCATTTGATTCACTAGATGCAATTAACTTTCCTTTAAAGTCAAACATTTTTCCAGTGGGTGACCACCTAAGGCACATTCTAGTTTTACTAGGCTTAGGTGAAGCAAGTTTTTCTTTGGGCCCTACATTTTTCCATTTTAGACATGTGGTTTATGCTTCGTTTGATTTGCAATATTAGAGACATTTGCCTTTTGTTTCTTCCTATGATAATTCATGCCATTCACATAATTAAGCACACAAGCATCATGATTTGCAGTAATTAAACATTGCTTACCTTACACTATACATAAACAATTTTATATTTTATCATTCGAATAGCGAGTTATATGTTATTACATTCAGTTGACATGTATGTTTCTTATTCTTAGAAAGCAGTAAACTCTAGGTGATCTTCTACTTCGACATTTTATTTCATGATGCGACTCTACTCTAGACGCAGATGGGTCCCTATCATTTTTGTTTTTTCTATGGTTGTGGACTCTGTCTAGTCTTTAGTAGTGACGTCCTACTCCTACTAGAAAGAGAAACCATTTGAGTCAAAATTAACATACTTTCTTAGTGCTTGTCATGAGTTATGAAAGTATAGTGATGATTTGTAACTCCTAGCGCTTGTTAACATTGTGGATAGGCACAAGTTTGTTTTCCCTAGAGGTTTGATGGGGATCAATCCTAAACATTACAGGGGCAATCACTTTATCATTTTTCACAACTTTTGATTTATGAGAGGAATGAACCAAGTTAGAAGTGACTTGATTTGACAAAGCATTCATCTCACCAACCTTAGGAATAGCCGTAGATTTAGATAGAGGAGTTACATCATACAGTTTGGGTCTAGAAGAAGAAGGTGGTTTTTCCAAGATTGATTGCTTTGCAAACTTAGTATTCTCACTCTTTCCATGGGTGGAGTCCTTTTGTTCGGAAATACCTTATCAAATAATGTTTGGGTTTAGCTTAGCATTTTTCATAAATCGTTATGTCATGTAATTTAGGTTTGCAGAGAAGTCACATTATATAGATCGTGTCATGTAATTTGTTTTGCAAAGAGTTAATTATTGTTTTGGTGTGAGTCCATGTCACAGTGATAGAGTCAAACAGGTTCTTGTACGTGGTCTTAAGATGAGCATTTTCCTTTTTATAATTCCAGACCTGAAACTCTAATTCTACGTTCTCATTTTCAAGTTTTTGAGGCAAAGGATCAAGGGTATCTGATACACATGGAGTATTCTTACTTATACCTTTTTGATCTCCCAACTGAGCTTGCAACTGTTCGATCTTTTGTTGCATGTCATTATAAGCCTTATCGTACAAATTTTTTTCATATTTGCATTCTTCACATTTTTTGTACCAATCATTCCAAAGTTTATCATATTCATTCTCCTTTTTAATGATACAATTTTCTAAATGATCCTTCGTACGTTTAAGCTCAGTTTGGAGATTTAAAGTATCTACAACAGAATTATTTTGTACAACAGACATAATATTCTGACTGATAACTGCTCTCAAGAGACGCTCAATTTCTAATTCTAATGCCTTGTGCTTAGCAAGAGATTCTTCGGCTTCATTTGCAAGAGATTGAAAGTCTTGAACAAATTTGGCTTCTACTTTCAGAAATTGTATTTCGAAATTTTGCACTCTAGCATCAACTTGGTTAACGATAGGGAAAATTTCATCGTTTACAATTTTGTGAATCTCTTGGTGAGCCGAAGACGACCAATTGTGTATATCCAAAGTCATTTTTTGTTTGACAACACGTTGAAGGGTCACAATGGTGCTTTTTGCCTCATTCAGGAATTTCCGTGCAACACTTGGTGTAGTGTCATCCGAAAACTCTTCATTTGGTATTGAAATTAATTTAGAAACATTGGTCGTTTTGAAAGTATTTGAAAGATACAACTCTTCACGTAATTTGGCCATTTGAGAAATAAAAACCCCCGAAAGATGATTAATCTTTGTATAATTTGCTGGTTTTATTTCTTTGTTCAATTGTTTCATTTTTAAGCGACTCTCGTAAGCAAGTTCCAGTGTCTCCTCCGAATCACACACAGAAGAAGGATCATGCTTTTCTAATAGACCTTTGCCATTATACAAACTCTATTGTTTCTGCTGAGCTTGATTGAGATAAAAAGGATTTTGATAACCCAAATCTATTTTATGTTTAGTGTGGTCAAACGAGTCTGGCTTAGGTGAAAGCATGTGCATCGCTTGAATCAATTGACCCGTTTTAACCAAAATATTATCTAATTCCTTTATCATATTCTCAAGATCGATTTGTTTATCAAGAAGCTCGTCTTCGCGCATTTTGAAATCAGACTTCAACATTTTCTTTTCTTCTTAAAGAGAAGAAACGGTTGATTTTTCCTTTGAAAGGTGTTTACTTAAATTTGAAATTTCCTCATTCAAAGCCGTTATTTGTTTACCTGAACTTAAATGAAGTGCATTTACCTATTTGGAAAGACATTGTTCTTGATAAATAGACTGTTGATAACACCTTTCAAGTTTGTCATATTTTTCTTGACTAATTTCAAAACACCTTTCTTGATTTTTATATCTAGCAAGCTCAGTGGTTAAATTGGCATTAGTTTCTCTCAGCTTGTGATTGACCGAGTTGACTTTCTCAACTTCAGTAGCGAAATTATTATACAATGAATAATATAAAACACGTGTTTCCTTAACATTTACAGGATGTTGTTTTACTGTTCCCCCACCTTGTTCCACACTAGAAACCTCAGAAATGACATTGCTATCATTCTGTGGTACCTCGTGTGGTTTAGGAATGGGCTCGAGTGGCTTACTATACTGATCCTCTTGAGTAAACATATTGAATATCTCATCATTATAGGAATTATCATGAAGTTGTACCTCAGCTGATCCGTCTGAGTCATAGACGGGAGCTTTGTCAGTTTGAGTACCCGAAGTTGATGCTTGCTGCAAATTAGCCATCAAAATGCACTTTGCATTGACTTCCTTAATCTCATCCAGATCCACTGCAGCAGCCATCAAATCAAACTCTTTAGATTGTAGTTGGATTCATGCTTCTTCCTTTTGAGCAATCAGCAACTAAGTCTGAAGATAAGCATCATCCCTTCTCCTTGGCCTGACTATGCAATTCCTAGCGAGATGACCCAATCCTCTGCAGTTGTAACACCTTATCTGATTACCATTGTTCCCATTTGCATTACCCTCAGCCCGTGCTGCTACAACATTTCCATTTCCATTCTGATGAGCTATACCCGGAATAACAATTACCTCATTCTGATTTCTAGCATTCTGAATATCCGAATTCTGAAATGCATTCTAAACAATCCGATTCCCTACATTCTGCCCAACATACTATCTAAATTGATTCCCCCCATTTCCTCCAACCATCTGCATTTAATTATCTTAACCCAAATTCATACCCGGTTGAGCAATCTGCCTATTTCAAGGTTATGATGAAATTCTCTGGTTGTTGTTAGTTGGTGTAGAGTAGTTTAGTTTGAATGCCTTGCCCATTAAAGCAAGTGCCATGTTCATTACAGCTGTAAGGTCGGTAATGTCTTCGAGATTTGTCATAGGTTGTTGCATGTAGTTCTGATTGAATGATGGTTGTGGGTTATAGTTGTTGTTGTTGGGTAGAGGTTGTTGTAGTTCTGGATACTTGAAGGAATTGTTTGAATTGGCCATGAGTGCTAAAGGATCTTGTGATTTTGCCAGTCGTTCAGCTCTTAGTTCATCTACCTCCTTTTGATTATACTTCAAGAAGTCATACAACTGAGTGTAATCTGCTGTATGCAAGTCCTTTTTTTGATGAACAATGGTAACATGTCGACTCCATTCTGGTTGTAAGTTGTTTAGGAACTTGAGATTACTGGAAATCTTTTCTAGAAAGTGTTTGTTTCTCTTGAAATCATTCATCAGTTTTGAGAAACGATGATAGTAGGACTCAATCGATTCCCCATCAGTGGAAGTAAACCTTTCCCACTCATTAAACAATTTAGCTTTCTTCTCTAGAATTCCAATGTCAGAACCTTTCATCATCTGCTGTACACGTATCCAGATTTCTTGAGCAGTTTCACAACTATCAACAGAAGCATATATGTCTTCGGGAAGACCGAGAATTGCTTGATCATCAGCTTCTATTTGCTTAATTTATGCTTCCGTAAGTTAATCATCAGTTTGTTCATGAAACATTTCAGGAACAGGAACTGTATGAACTGGATCACCTGGTTCAGGAATCATTCGTCTGACATATGGACCATTCATAATGGAGTTGTAGATTAACTTTCCATTTGGTCTGCTCTTAGCATAACGGAGAAGACGTGATGACCATGGAACATAGTTCTCTTTGTTAAGCATAGGAGGGTGGTTTTCAGAACCGGCAACATAAATGTCTTGTTGAATTGACATTGCAAAAGTGATGTGAAATGATAAGTATGGATCATTTAAGTGATTGTGATTTGCTTGATTGAAGTTAAATTGGTTAAGTCCTAGGGATAACACGGGATTTTACAAATCTATGACTAAAACCGGAAAAGTGTAAGCCTTTATAGGATTTTACAAAGTCAAGAAGAAACCATGAAACGAAGATTGTTTGATACAAATGTTTTATGCTTGATAAATTTAATTAACGTTTTAACTCCAAAGTTTAAAGTTGATCAATGTCCAAAGTTCAAAGTCCACAAAAACAAGGTTCGTGAAATTCAAAGATTTCAAACAGTTGGTAAACCGCTGGCAGTGAACACCAAACCGCTGCCTATTTTAAATTAATCAAACCGCTGCCAATTTTAACAACTTCGTTAATATAACACGCTGCTATAACTCGCTACTATAAGTCGCTACTTGGAGAAAAATTAGGCAGCATAACAACTCGCTAGAACTAGATAATTTGTCATCAAATAAACCTGTAACTCGCTGGATTAAAAACCCTAACTCGCTGAAGTCTCCTGTTGTATAACTTGTTGACTTTCCAGATTACTAACTCGTTACAATCCTAACTTGCTAACTCGCTGACGATAATGTTGATAACTCGCTAGATTTGAGGAAATATAGGGCCGAGTAACCTTTGACTTTGACCTTGAAAAAGTCTTCAATAAACCTGTTAACTCGCTATCTCCCAAACTGCTAACTCCCAACCTATTTTTCTTCTAACTCGTTGGTCTTGACAAGTCGCTATCTTAAGGTCACTTTCATACTTGTGTCTTTTGGCAAGCCTCTAGATCTGTGCAGCCTGCGTTTTTGACTTCAATAACTAATAAGAGACAGTTGATAACTCGCTATTAAAAATTCTGCTTAACTCGCTAGAATGAACCACGAGTTAAAATCACTTTTTGAACCACAATAAGCCACGAATAAGCCAAGAATAAGCTATAAAACATCAAAAGACACTCCTAGGCCATGATACAAACACGAAAGTACGCTCCTTTTTCAAGTCTAACCACAAACAAAGCACGAATATTGAAGTTTTTCCCCAAAACTTTCGAAACCAAAAAACAGAAAGAAAAATAAGAAAACCCTATATGTGATTCTTGAAAGAGCATGTATTAAGCTATGAGTAAGCTAGAGATCTTGAGCTTAACACTACCAAAGAACCAATGAGCCAAACCTTAAGCCAAGCCGTGGCTTAAAAAGGAGAAAAACAAAGACGAATTTTTCTAATAAGCTCGAAATAAGCACACACAAACACTAGGTAACCTTGACCTCTTGATAGCACATGTTAGCTTATCAATTCACAATCAAGAACACATAAATTTCTAGAAGGTTTAGAGAGAGAAAGATTGTAAAGAGAGAAAGTAAAACAAAGAAAAGGGTTACTTCAATAAAAGAGAAGAATGGAGCAACACCCTCTCCACACTTGGAGAGGGCTTTATATAGTTGTGTAAATGGGCCGACCTTGGGTCTAAGTGGGCTTCCAAGGTTGGGCTTGATATCTAATGGGCTTAAAGCCCGTAACCAGACCCAATTAGCATTATAGCATTATAGAATTCCCGACCTTGGGTCTAAGTGGGCTTCCAAGGTTTGGGAGTCTTAATGACCATCACTTTACATAATATTGGGTCTAACACACCCGGCTATGGATCCTCAGGAATAAGTCTATCCTCAGAGTCGATAAACTCTCTAAGTGTAGTCGTATCCAAATATCTATAGTAAATCGAAGCACTCAAACTTCGTGTCACATCATCTGTCAACACCCTTGTCTTCCTAGCATGTTTAGTGATAAACTATCAACAACAAATTTGACTCTCCTTCTGAGTACCAGCTCCTTTACTCTTCATCCAACTTTCAATCAACCAAGCCACATTCGCATATCTATTTTGTTATCTAGCATCAAACATACTTAAGAGCCACAAATTGTTTTTCTGAATTTTATCATACCCAGTCGTCCTCTGACCCAAACCATAGGTGATCATCTTGTGCACCACCCTCAAAACTGGATATCTGATAGTAGAAGCATGACTCCTAGACAAGCTAAGGTTCTCCTCTCGGCTAATGCTTAACCAATACTCTTGAGTGTTAAAACACCTATCACTACGCAAACCACCTTCAAAGTAAACATTAAATCCATCCTCATCAATCTAATCAGCATGATACAATCCCAGCCTTCGAGCAAACTCCAACAAGGTTAAACGGTAAGCATGACCACCAAGTCTAAACTTGATTATCTTCTTAGATTGCAATTCATTATCAGCACACATTTCATCAAATTCATAAGTGGAATAAAACTCGTGGCAAAGCTCAGAATAAATCGGCTCATTGATGTTAAATGCTCTAATCCACGCAACATAAGTGAATATCTCCTCATTAGATTCAGCTTCACGCACCTTAATCCTTAACATTTTATCAATTTCTCCATCACATCCCATTCTATTCAATATATCCCAGTTTATGATACATGTGGAGTAAATATGTCTAAGAAGTAATTGGGTTAATCTAGTGTTGTATCTAGACTTAGCATCCATGCTGCAACCTCCCCATAGCAAGAACTCGCGATGAACTTGTGGAAGCAACACTTGTTCCACGATTTCAAATTGTCTAGAATGTTTGGCTCTTGATGATCCGGCCTTATCATCGTTTCCTCCCAAAGTCTACACATCAAAACAATCAATAATACAATGTACGGTTATGTTAGAAACAATTTTTTATATAAATGGTAAAGGTTTTGATAGTTGTTCAAACGTTCTGTTTCATTTTGATGTAAAATGTGCGGCGCACTTCCTTGAAGTGCGACGTACTTTCTGGAAAAATGTGCAAAGTGCGGCGGTTTTGGGACAAAACCGGCGTACTTTCAGGACTGATAAAAATAATTTCGGGTTTTAATGATTTTCCAAAAATTAATTTTAAATATAAATTCATAATATGAACAGTAATCTCAGATTCATCATATTTTAGCATGCATTTTCACAAGTAACTTCTAAATATCATAATTCAAGGGTTTAATTTTTCATAACTAACAAGGATTTGATTTCCCTAATCTAATTATAAACAACCCTAATGAAAAAAAATAAAAATAAATTAACAACAAACAAGTTAAGGAATGAAATCAACATACCCTAGGCATGATTAAAACTTGATTGATTGATCTTTTTGAACTTTTCTTTTGTTTTTGGTGAGAAACCCGACGGTTTTGTGTGAGTGTGTGAGTTTTATAATGAGTCAAATCTTGTTTTGTAAGTTAATATATGGAAAACCGCCATAAAGTGCGGTGCACTTCCCAGAAGTGCAGCATACTTTCCTCTTTTTATGTTTTTTATACAAACTTATATCGCACACTTCATAATTTAAACATAGTTATAATATAAACCTTCCAATCCATCAAACTAACTCAATACTAATATTCGTCATTTAATTCGGACTAATGTCCGTACATCAAATGCAATCCATTAGGGATTTATACAAATGATTTTATTTTCAAACTATAACATAAAACGTAAAAAAATGGGAGTATATAGCTACTCCTTATTCCAACTTGATTTAGTACTTTATTCCATAAACCAGTTGGGTGACATGATGTCACTCAACTTGTGGTACTTTGACAACTTTCGGTTCGTTTTCTTTGTTGTGAATGCTTGTAGATAGATATTTCCATATGGATCAGTTAATCTTATCTCAGCACACCATTGTCCTGTTGCTTCTTCTTTATTAGTATAACAACCCTTATAACCAGGCTTCTAGTTGACTTGTTTTAATGGCGCAGGTAACGAACCAAGGAAACTAACTGCCTTCTTCCACACACTGATTTTTCTGAATGGGTTTATTACTGCTTGTATAGCTGATGATCGATTAGTAGGATTGGTACAATTCAGGTATGGAGCAGGTTTCGGGCCATATATCGGTGCTCCAAACTTATTCCTCTTGATCTCGTATTCCTCCTTGTCATCGCTATCACTTTCCGCAGTTCTCAGGACATCGGATCTTGCAGCACGGAAGGTTTGATGACAGAATCCATCAAAAGTTGAGAATAGCCTCTTCGGTGTATTAACTATCCCTCCAATTATGCACAGGAATCCTTGACCAACTACTATTGGTACATCATGGTTAATTGGTATGTCCAAGATTAGAAACATAGCAATTAAGGTGGTGACCCCCACTTGACAAAGAACATTAGTGAGTATCCCCATAGCTTCTGCCTGAGTGTGATTTATCATTGTGATTTCTCTATCGACTTTCTTCATCTCTTCTCTACCCAACTGCTCATAAATTCGGTAAGGCATGGTATTGATATCCGACCCAGTGTCGGCTAATGCGTTTTTGTTAACCCGACCCTCCAATCTAATAGGAAATATAAATGTTACTAGGTCGTCTTTTTCTTTCAATGCTTATCCTTTAACCTTTTTGATAGCTTCTTCCTATTCTTTTACAATCATTCCATCCAGCTCCACCTTGTCTTTCTAGATTTCGTCGAGCACCTTCTTGTATTTGTCATGATAGGCCATTGTTTCAAGAACAAGCCTTACTTCTTCCAATAGAGCAAACTTTTGGATAATCCTTATTGCCAATGCTTCTTTTGCCGCCTCTTCTTGAGTCAAATTCTATCCAGCTGACGAAGATGGTCCAATATCTTAATAGAATAAGCTCAGATTATCCATTACTCTTTTCTTGTTTTGGCTACTTTTCCCCATCTTACATACAAATGGTGGAAGTTCTTCTCTAAACTTTGGTACATCATCAAAATTGAAATCAAGTAACTGATCCCCATCGTCTGGACTCTTTTTTGTCTTCTCTGAATCATCCTCAAAAGGATCCGGTTCGGGATTCACAGTAATCACCCCGTTATCGAAGTCAACAATTCCTTTAGCTATCCTCATGAATGATCTTCCTAAAATAACTCCAGGTTCAGCATCATCTTCCTCTGGTTTGATGATAAATTTACCAAGTTAAAGCTCTCCCTTCACTACAAACTCATTTGATATTAGGTTCTCATCAAACGCTATGTTGATTCCAGCATTGTATGCTTCCAGGCCATTCACGAAGCATGGTGCAATATACCGTTCACTAACTTCATATGTTTCCATTTTGTAAAAGCTGAGTGAATTCAACACCTTCTTTCCCTGACTACCAGTCGTGTCCTGATATTCCGGAAAATTCCAATCTCCTGAACCCTTAACTTTGTCACTCGAGATTACAATCACATCGTCTCCTAAGCAAATTTTCCCAAGACTCGAATTTGGATCCATAACTTTTATAAAATAAGACAATATTAAAATAACGATTAGTGGGTTGGTTAAAACAAATAATAGTAGCTTTTTACACTTACATATTATCAATAAACAGATTGCATTTTTTAATTCAAGTAACTTTCGTTCAAAAACAAAGAAACAAACATTCTGTTTGATTTCAGACAGGAAAGTGCGGCGCACTTCAAAAGAAGTGCGGCGTACTTTATGAGTTTTAAGGCTTTTAAATTTTTTAATTTTAGTATTTTTATGTTTCTTATTTTTGTTATTTCCTATATATCTATTAAACATGGCAATTATCAGGTTTTTAAGCATACTTATCATCATATAATTTTTATAAATTCTTTTGAAATTCTTGTTTTTGTTTTGCACATAGTAAAAGTTCAATAAGCAGCAACTAGCAACTAAGAAACACATATAGGCATTTAGAAATTTAAACAAACAAGCTATGAAATTGTTCTTTTTTATTTTTTTCATTTGAATGCGCAATATATGATAATACAAGATTTTGACAATTATGAATACTAGGAATAAATTCCCCATCTCCAAATGGTCAAATACAGCTTATGCGTTTCTTGGGTTTTTTGGTGTTTTCGTTCCTTTGAAAACTGATTGTGTTTGTGAAAGGGGCAGGAAGTGCAGCGTACTTGATATAAGTACGACGTACTTCTGTAATTTTGCAGAAAAGATCGGCGCACTTGGTATAAGTGCGGCGCACTTTTGAAATTTTTATAGAAAACCAGCGCACAATGGTTATGTGCGGCGCACTTTCTGCAAAAATTTGGTTCAGTTTTCCAGAAAACTGTACGACGATTTTGAAAATTTTGTTTGTAAAATTACGATGACTAATTCAAGAATAAAATCAATCCCCGGCAGCGGCGCAAAAAACTTTGATGTGTTATAAAAGTTTTAAATTTATATTACTAGTTTTATCTGATTTCCAACTAACACACGGGTAAAGTATAAACCCCCGTTTATAGTATAGGTTTAGGGTAAGACCAGGTCGTTCCACAGGATTGGGTATTCTTAGAAAGAGTTGATAATATTATGAAAAGGGCAAATCTTATAGACTGTCACGATCTAAAGATTTCAAGGTATTTTAAGATATAAAATGATGTTTGTTTAGGGGATGAGAACAAATATGGATAAACTTGGATGGATAATGGTTCAATAATTAAAACATAATAGATTTAAGAAATGGTTCGTTCACTAAAATGATTGTCTATTTATTATAATCAAAAATCCTTTCGGCCTTTACTTTTGATTACAAAAATGCTTTAAGTTTGATTCAAGTTTGGAAAACAAAAATATGAACTTTCTTAACCAAGTTCATCAGACATGAGGTTAAGAGTTAAACCCTTTTACCCTTGGTTAATGATCATTTTATTAGTCAATCCTCACAAGGCTAACATCTAGTTGTCAAAGATAAAAAACATGGAAATCAAACTTATAGCCTGAGTCTTTCTACCTATATCCGGACTAGTATGATGATCAAATGATGATTAATAAGTCCAAGTGTAAAAGCATCAAGTTCATATTGATAATTTCCAAAATTCACTAGTTTATCCAAGTTAGATCCATAGTACCCTCATTATCCCCAAACAAACATGTTAAAATACATATTCATAGATTCAAAACACATAACAAACATGATCAATTCAGAATTCATAATATAAAAGTAGGGAAACATGTTTATACCAAATTCCATAGCAAAATAGTTCACTCCTACAAGAACTTTCCTTCGAACAGATATTATAACAACTTGGAAATTCAACTATAACCACTATAACAACTTCTTAACACAACCTTCGGAGATCAAATAACAACTTCCTTTGATTATAACCCAGAATACGATGAAGAACAAGGTGATTCTTCAACAATTCCCCTAGAACACTTTCCTAACCACTATTCTTGATCACAAATGAGTTGTGTGTGTTAGACATGATTGAAGAATGGAGAACGGGATGATTTGAGAAGCAAATTTCATCCTCTATTTATACACATCCCTGGGTCTTCAGTTGGGAAAAATGGCAACTCAAGGGTTGCTTAATAATTGTCTTTTTAATGATTTTTGAGTAACTGCAGGTGAAGTGCGCCGCACAAGGAAAATTGTGTGCCGCACTTGGTGTTTAATTAAATTGCATTTACTTCATCTTGAAGTATGCCGCACAAAAAGAATTGTGCACCACACTTTGGCCTCATTCATTAATTCTTCCTTGGATTCTCTTCTAGATTCTTCTTATAATGACTGTTAGTACATTAAACGACATATCTTTACACGTTTAGTCCTTTTCGTCATTTTTGGTCCTGAAACTATTATTACACAACAAACAACCAAACTTTGCAATATTTCATGCATTAATATATATATTTATGTATTTTCGAGGGATATTTTATGTATATTTGGAGTGTTATCACAAACACACCTGTTTCATTTGTGACTTAAATGGTGTTGATCTACTCAAGGGATCTAGGGGTTTAAATTTATACACCTTATCTATGGATAATTTGTTGCTTTCCTCTCTTATATGTCTCTTGTCTAAGGCCTTAAAGACCAAGTCTTGGTTGTGGCATCAAAGATTATCTCATTTAAACTTTGATTATATCACTTCTCTTGCCAAACAAGCTCTCGTCCGAGGTATTCCAAAACTAAAGTATTAAAAGGATCACTTGTGCTCTTGGGAAAAGCAAGAAAAAGTCCCACAAACCCGAAGCTGAAGACTCCATTCAAGAAAAACTCTATCAGCTGCATATGGATCTTTGCAGGCCAATGAGTATTCAATGTATCAATGGGAGAAAATACATATTGGTTATCGTTGATTATTATTCTTGGTTTACATGGGTGAAATTTCTACGATTAAAGGATGAAGTTCCATAGTTCGTGATTAAATTCCTAAAAATGATTAAAGTTTGTCTGAATGCAACTGTTTGTAACATTAGGACTGATAATGGCACTGAATTCGCCAATCAGACACTAAGAGCTTACTATGAAGAAGTTGAAATCTCACATCAAACATTAGTTGCTCGCTCTTCACAACAGAATGACATTGTCGAAAGGCGGAATCATGCTTTAGTGGAAGCTACTCGCACAATGTTGATCTTTTCAAAGGCTCCATTACTTCTTTGGGCAGAAGCAATTACGACAGCTTGCTATACTCAAAACCGATCATTAATCTAAAAAAGTCACAACAAACACCGTATGAACTTCTACATGATAGAAAACCTGACTTATCCTATCTTCATGTCTTTGGTGCTCTTTGTTATCCCACTAATGACAGTGAAGACCTTGGTAAGTTAAAACCTAAAGCTAATATAGGAATCTTTGTTGGTTACGCTCCCGCAAAGAAAGCATTTTGATTCTACAACAAAAGGACCCAAATGATTATTGAAACTATTCATGTAGATTTTGATGAAGTGAAAGCAACGACTTTTGAACAATTTAGTTTAGGACCCAGGCCTAAACTTTTGACTCCCAAAACAATCAGTTCAGGACTCATGCCAAACGTTCCTTCTTCAACTCTGTATGTCCCACCAATGAAGAACGATTAGGAAATATTGTTTCAGCCAATGTTTGATGAGTATCTTAATCCTCCATAATGTGTTGATCTTCAAGTTCCTGCAGTCATTGCTCTAGAACCTGCTGTTTCAACCGTGTAGAATTCTAGTAATCTTATGATCAAACCAAGACCAAGAGTGAGATATGGGTTGTGATGTTAGAGATAGAATGGATGGAAAATGGATGAAGTGTATTATAATGAAAATGGGAAAAATGGAACAACCAACCCTCTCCAAGGCTAGGAGAGGGTTTATATAGTGCATGGATGGCCGGCCCATGGGTTCTAATGGGCTTCCCATGGGTCTTGGGCCGGACTAGATTACTAATCTAATCATTACATAAACTACGAGCTAAGACTATTACAACTTGGAAGTGACCGACACTTTTCGTGTTTCTAACAATCTCCCCCTAAGGGAGGTCACTCCATTTTACAATCCTTTAAGCCTAGCATACTATGCGTTATCTTCAGTCTTTAGCTCGTACTCTTGACTTTCTCTTGTGAATATGTTGTAGTGATCATTGATTTCTGGATTGAGCTTGTTCCTTGAACTTGTATTTGACATTGTGATCTTGAGCATCTTGAGATCATCAACCAAGCACAATCTCTTTACGCCATCTTGAAACTTTACGATCTTGTGGACTTGTGACTTCTGGACCGACATGCTCATACCATTCTGAATTTGATGACTTGGAAAGCTTTAATGTTGCATCTTTCTTGAAATTCTTTAACTTTAACACTTCGAGAAAGATGTGCGGTATCAGAGTAGCGGAAGTCTTGAAACATGTAGTTGAGCTTTCATGATGTCTTTATGTTTGTCGGTCGGGTATGAGCATGTGGCTATGGATCTTGTGAGCCAGCTAGAATTCAGAATCTCCACCACCATTTTACATATTCCTGCATAAAATAGCTAGCAAAAAACAGGGGAACGAATATGGTCTTTGTCCAGTAGTCCAGGTTTGGTTGAGAAACCATCAGATCCGTGAGGATCGACCTGTGATCAGATAGATTCAATTTAAGAAGAATCTTCTTGACAGGATTTCCAGCTGAAGTATTGAATCTTTCTAACACATAAGTATTAGATTCATCGTACTCAGCATGTTCTCATTATCGGAACGTCTCAAAGCAGACAACACGATAAGAGTGAACCAATGAGTTACTATCTCACCGATTGATATAGAAAATTGATTTGAAAATCAATCGGTGTATCACTTACAAAATTGTTTTTGTGACACACCGAGAGTGTTTGACATTTAAAAATTCACTAACAACCGTTGATCCATTTCCTGGAACAAGTTTGATTCTTATAGAATCGCACCATCGTTTCTTTCCAGTTGTCACAAGTTTGATTCATAAAGAATCGCACAAGTTACCTACCATGAGCTTGTTTGATGTTGACTCAAGCAGGATTTCCATCTTCATTGTGAATGAATTCACTCTGATGTTCTGGCAAAATCACAAGGATAATGCGAAGGACTCTTAAGATGTATCTTGTAATTCACATTGTGTGACTTAGCAAGGATAATTTTGACAAGTGTCCTAGTGAGATTTATGGATGATCTCTTTTTGGCTCTAGACTCAATAGTGCACTTTGATTTTAGTGATCGGAGGCTGAGCGTAGTTGCCATCCTTTTCAAAATCCAACTAACACGGAGTGAGAAAGTCAATATAAGATGAGCTGTATCTCTGTGAGTTTTTGAAACAAAGTCTTATCTGACATTGAGTATCTGGGAGGGGGTATATGCATAAGCGTCACTGGGTCCATGACAGTCTTCAATGTCAGACAACACCTTAGTGTTTCTAACCAGCATATGATTGACCCGTTTCTGCCTAAGTTTATGTGAGGGCTTCTTGTTTTCACCTTGTTATCCCTTACATTTCTTTTTCATTCTTCAACCCATTCAATGCATACCAAGACTCATAACTAACACCTTGTTGGGTTTGTTCCAGTGTTTAGCTCCATCTCAGTTCGGCAATTATTCCCTGTTCCTCACTTTCCCATTTTTAATCAACCTAAGGACTTCTACATATCTAGTGGAATCCTGGGTAGATCCTCCGGTTCTGGCTGGATCAATGGATCTGAAATTACCTAAGCCTAACCGCCTTATAACTTCATAAATTTAAGAACATGGTCGGTCTTTTGGGTATTTCATCACAATCCTTCCAAAAACATTGAAAATTTCAATCAAAGTGTTTGATATAAATATCAAAAGATTTACACTTTGAGAGTTTTTCATTATCACTAAAAGGCTCCCCCTAACAGTGCACCGAAAATCGTAGTACATGCTAGTGTATGGAGTGCATTTGAGTCGTTTTTATTGATCACTTCTTTCAGTAATTTATTAATTGTCCGGTTAATCACATTTTCTCCCCTTATCCAAAATGTTAATCCCTTGATATTTTGGGATATTCCACAATTGATTAACCGTTCGGGGGACAAAATGAATATTATCATCAGATTGAACATGTTTTATTGCTCCCCTTAATTTTTGAGGGTTTTATGCGATGATGCCGAGTACAATTATTTGAAAATTTTGAATTTACTGAGAAATTCTTGAAAAAATTTGTACTCGAGCACATCTTATAATTCACCAATAAGTCTACACTAATAATGTACATATTCACAAGATAAGTTTATTTACGAGGATTGACCTTTTTAGATGAGAACAACATATTATAAATCATATGTCCTTTGTAGAGGCCTAGGGGTCACCCCGGATTGTCGTCCACCGACAAATCTCTCCAAACTCCTCATTATCCTCCTTGTCTTTAGCCTCTTGTCAATCGCCTGGATCATAGCTCTTGCGTTTGCCTTGTCGTTGGGCTCCAAAAGGTCTGTGGCAAGTACTCCATTCTTATTCCTTTGAGGCGATCATTAAGAACAGTCCGAACGTCATCTAGAGTGCCATCGCTGAACTTGTGTAGTTCGTCAATTCGCAACAATCGGTTCTTCTTGTCTTTATTCCACGAGAGGAAATCCTCTTGATCCGAGTCTTGAGTATAATCCTCTTGACTTCACAGATTTGATTTCGTACGTGTCGGGCTTGGTGAGGTTAAGTTTCTTCTGATAACTTTCAACACCCAGTTGAAGATCTTCCACACGTCGCCTGGATACAACTCTCGTTGGTAAACATCGTAGGGAGACATTAAATGCAATACGTTCTCAACGCTTAGATTAGTCACTTTCTCCTTGCACGAAGAAGCAGCATATCTTCAATGTCTGTATCCTTAGTCTGTGAAAGTCGCCTTCTTTGAACTTGTAGAGAACATCATCATCCCTCCGTACTGTAATCCAGTCAAGATGCTTATAATCATGCCATTCGACAATTTCAACCTTTGTGACAGCAATTATCCGTCTTTTGAATAGACCCGAGCTGATTCACGCTAAGGTTTGCAAATGCATGAGAACTGTCGGCGCTTCTTACCCAATGCGAATATACCCCGAGGGCGAATTGTCGTATTTGACGATCTTGACTCCACATCGAGTTAGGCACTAATCTTCTATCCATTTAAATGTCCGTAATCTGCACCTAGTCTTCGTTACTGAAGTAAGTACTATCCGTGGCTTGACACACCACCACTAGATTTTGCCAGTCTTGTTGATAGAAGTGAATTAATGGTATAACACGACACCCTAAGAATTTGGAACAAACGGTATTGGCTGGTCGCAGTCATGCGGATATTGTCGACCTTCATGGTTGATCCATTCTAATTTCACGGTTGAGGCTTTGTAGACCTCTCACAAAATATTCATTTCAGTCAAACTCTTGCAAGTGCCTTTCATCAGCTCAAATGTTGGACCAGCTAGCAGTTCAGGTGTTAGAGTTTGAACATTTAGCCGGTTTAGCACAAAAGCGGAGAAGTCAATGTAGAAACGGATAGTACATCGAACGAACTCTGTCGAGGGTCTTGTTGTCCAGACTGCTTAACCAAGGTTGGACAGTTTCATGAACAGCAGGAACAGACGTATGTCCATGCCATTATCAGGGAGAAGGTAGTCTCGTAGGTTTTTGAAACCAATCAGGAAGATGTTGGACCTCTTCTTCTGCTTGTTCATCTTGGACACCTGTTTCAAACTCCTGGTCTGCAGGTCTTTCAGAGACATCTGTATCGGTAGTCTGTCCTGCTGTCTTGGTTCGTTCACTGGAGCACTGGTAGAAGCTGGTTCCTTTCTGACCGTCTTCTTTTGGACCCCCGGTCTGTTCCAGCGGAGGGTTCTTCATCATCATCTGCCCCATCTCTAGGTCTTTTAATTGTGACTGTATCGCCATATGTATCTAACAAGATCTTGTCAGCTTCATACGCCTCAACTAAGTCCTTATAGAGCTGTCTCTGAATGTCTGACCTGTTGATAGAATTGTTAGTTTCCATCTTGTCAATTAGGATCTTTTCGATGCTCTAATTCTTAGAGATAGCAGCTACAGCAATGAGATGAAAGTTTTGGCTCCTTTGATGATCGTACCAGAACCTCAGACTCGAGTCGATCGTTTACAAACTTCTCAACTTTAGGAATAATTTTTGAGACTTCCTTTTTGACTTGTTCCTTGATGATTTTCTTCATTCCGTCATCAATTGTCTCAAGGAATTGTTGATTTGCAGTAGAAGACTCTTCTCGAATTCTGTCATATTTCAATTGGACTGCAACATCCACTACCTCCTGCATTTTATTTGTTAGGTATTGCTCAACAGTGCTAGGAATAGAGGAGAGCGCTCCAGCAAATTGATTGGTTTGCTTTGAGTCATGAGATGTTGTCTTCTACGCTTTTCAGTCTTTATCAAGCCAAACAACGAGGAAAGTTAGGAAGATTTGGTAGTGAGGAGGCTTGTAGTATTGCCGGTGTCAAATTGTTGTATTATGTGGTTGAATGATGATGGGATGCGGTGTTGGAGGGCGATTGATCTGTGCAGTGAAGGATGGCTCCATGATTGATGTTATATTAGTATCAATGAAAGAAGTGGCTTCTGTATTTTGTCGAAAAATATCATCAACACCAGTATCTTGGTTTGGATTCATCATGAGTGGAACGAATCCAAAGATACAGACGAACTCTTTTTGTTGCCATCATTATTAACCGGAGTTAGGGTCACATGAGTGTCTTCAAACATCTGTCATTACTTATCTCCTTTTATCAAGATCCGATTGGTATCTTTGACTTCTTCATTTCCTTGATCCTCTGTATCTGTAGCCTCTTCTTGCGTTTTTGCTCCATCAACATTTTTTCCTTCATCTTCATCGTCACTATCTTCATCATCTGATGATGAAATACTAGCATTATCGTCATCAGAATCCTCTTCATTTATTATCTCATCATCATGAGTTGTGAGCTTTGGATGTACAAAATCATCACCATCTTCATCTGATTCAGTCAGTTCTTCATCATCATCATTGTCAGCTTTCTTATCATCGTCATGTTCATCATCATCTTGTACTTTCTCATCATCATCATGTTCATCATCATCTTCTTGAGCATTCTCATCATCGTTATGTTCATCATCATTGTCATCATCAGCTTGCTCATCATCTTCAGCTTGTTCATCATCTTCTTGATCATCATCACTTGATTTCCAAGAGATATCATCTTCTGAGTCATAATCAGGAGCATCGGGAACCCCTGGTGTAACACCAGTTCCTTCATCTGCTCCAGAACCACTAGCATGAGAGCTATGAGTTTCTTGACGGCTTCTTTTTGTGACTATTTTGAGTTGCTCAGCCTCTGTCAAGTCAGCCTCAGAGATAGTCTCCAGTTCTGCACTCTTCTGTTTTCCTTTTCCAGATTTCTTTTCCTTGGGGGCAGTGGGAGGCTTCAGTTTAGGGATTGCATCTGTATTAGCTTTCTTCTTGCTTCCTTTTGTCTTAGGAGGAATTGTTCCTGAAGCCATAGCATAATACTCTTTGTATGATTCTGAGTTGCGGATGTCCTCGTTGGTTAATGCCACTGGCAAGATAGCCCCGTACAACTGAGTACTTCATTCCTTGAGATGACATTGATTGTAGTGAACATTGGGTCATCTCTGGCATAGTGCCAATTGACCTTGTTTCTTCTAGGAATTGAAGGATCTTTTCCATGAACATAGTTACGACTAACTTGTGAACCGAGGATATTACATCGCACTGCCCTTCTTCGAACTTTTTGTTCCTCAATCTTGAAAATGAATTCCTCCCACAAAAGATATGGCATAATCAATGTTCTTTTTGTTTACATACCCCACAAGATCTGAGCTTGAGAGAGACGGAGACTGTCATATGATGGAGTTCCGCTGAGAACATTTTTTTGATTACAGCAGCAAATGATCTCCAAGGTTGATGCAGTTTGTTGACATTAACGTCAGTGAGCTTCCTTATATCTCCAGAATGTCCAAGACTAGCTAGAAAGATAAGGATCTCCTTCTCAAGAGGTGGGTCTACAAACTTCTTATTACCGACTTTAGGGTAAATTTGAAGAATGTCCCTGAATTGCTCAAGACCGATGATGTGCTTTTTGTATTCCATCTGAATAGGGACTGATCGTTTTGTGAACATAAGCAGAAGCCCGAATTCCCTGCATATAGATCTCTGGAGCATCAGCAGTAACTTGGAAAGCCTTGTAGAACGGAGTGAGCTTTAGCACATCGTAGACTACTTGAAGGGTTGCTTCCTTTGATGTAACATCCGAACTTAAGCGAAGATTACACTTTCCAATCTTAAGTCGGTCAGCAGGAGCCACCAATGCATCATCCAAAGCAATCTGATCCGCTATTGAGAGTGCCATGAGTCTGTTTAAGAAAGAGTGAGTGCAGTTTATAAGAAAACACAATCATTCATTCATGAATCAACCAATTGTAATCTAATGAATCAACCAAGAACAATAAGTGAGATGTGGGTTGGATTGTTAGAGAGAAACTTAGATGGAATGGATGAATGTATTATAATGAATGTGTGAAACAAATGGAACAACCAACCCTCTCCAAGACTAGGAGAGGGTGTATAAATACTACATAGAGGCCGGCCATGGGCTGGAGTTGGGCCACCCATGGGCCTTGGGCCGGACTAGATTACTAATCTAATCCTTATACTAACTACGTGCTAAGACTATTACAACTTTGGAAGTGACCGACACTTTTCGTGTTTCCAACACATTTTGTCTCAACTTCAAACACACATTTGTGCATGCTTTCAAAATAAAACAAAACAAAATTTCACTCTCTTCCTTTCTCTCTTGAAATCGGACGCAAACCACAAGAACAAGAAAACTTTATTTTTGAAGATTTAGCAAGATCACCGGGTTAGAAAACATTAACGGGTTGTTATCTAGTAGTCTCGGGTTATAGAAAGCAACGTTCGGGTTGTTTTCCTTGCGTCTAAATTTGAACCAAAACCTCAAATTTGTAAGTTTTCTCAAAACTTTATTAGTTGTACGTTTATGTTTTTTATTATGAATTTATGTTGATTGTACAAGTCGTTTGTATTAAAACGAAACTTAAAGTTTGAACGAAATGGAAAAAGGGGTGCGTGTGGTTTGACGTAGACAAAAAAGGAAGAAACAAAATGGTCATTTTAATATCATGGTCGTGACGGTAAAATAACTTTTGTGTCAAGTGCTTATTTTGACTTGTTTCAAAACGTAGCTTAAAAATAAGCTAGTTTAGGGCTTATTTTACTTTTGGGCTTGTTTGTTTGGTCTCGGCCCAACGAAATGAAAGAAAGAAAAAGGTTAATGGGCTTGGCCCATTTGGGTTATTTTTGGCTTATTTTGGTTTGGCTTATATGGTCTCAGCTTATTTTGGTTTGGCCTATTATGGTTTCGGCTTATTTGTTTTGGCTTATATTATTTGGTTTTGGCTTATATGGCTTCGGCTTATTTGTTTTTGGCTTATATGGCTTCGAATTATTTGGGTTTGGCTTATATAGCTTTGGCTTATTTGGTTTTGGCTTATTTTAGCTTCGGATTATTTAGTCTCGGCTTATATTATTTGTTTTCGGCTTATTTTGATATCGGGTTTATATTTTGGGCTTATATAAAGGTTTTGGCTTATATTTTGACTTTAGGCTTGTAATGTGATTTCTAACTTATAGTGAGGCTTCGGCTTAATAACGTATAAATAATTTTGATTTTCAAACTATCGGGCTAATTATAAAATTCTTAATGGGCCATAACGCCCAATGACAAATAAATCAACTAATGGACTTTAATTGGATTGAGGATGGTTATGTAAGACTTAACAAATGACATCGGACTAACAATTAGGGTTTTGGGCCCAATGGGTGAAAACTTAATAACTTGAACTTCTAGGAGGGTGATTCGTCAGAATCTAACACACGTAAAATATAATATATAATACGATGGAAAATTACCAATTTACCCTTGAGGACGAAGGTAAAAAGTAATTTCTTCAAAAATATATATAATATAATATAATACGTATGTTAACCGGGAAGTATGATTCCCCGGGTCGTTTTCCCAACGATATTAATGAATTAAATCCACGTTAGATGCTCGGACAATGATTTGAATTGGAAATAAGGAATGATTTGATTAAAATTTAACAAACTCTAACAATTAAGTAAGAAGACAAATAACGGGAAATCAAAATTTAACTAAAAACGCAAAACGGGACCCTTAAACGGAGGTCAAAAACCCTAAATTATTAAAAATAAACCTAGCTTAAAATTTTCTTTTTAAATGGACTTTATTTGACTAAAAAGTAAGTTTAAAGAAAAATAGAACAAAAACAGAGTTGAAATGAGCGTTAAAACACGAAAAACGAGAATGGGAACGAATCCCGTTCTTTAAAAATCAAATTTTTGCAAATAAGACCCTACGAAAACAAAACTAATTTTCCTATGAACTTTATATAAAATAAATTTCTAAAAAAGATTTTTATTTTTTGATTAATTTTCAATATTTTATGATTTTTTAAAGTTTTAATGGAAAATAAATTTTCAAAATACTAAACGAATTAGAAAAATCTAGAAAAAATACAGTAATAGCTTACATACACTACTTAAGACCAAGGGGGGAAGGGGGGGAGAAAAATAAGCCCGAAATCACAGCTTATCAAATAAGCTGTGATATAAGCTGGAACAACTTATAAGGCTTTTTAGGCCAAAATGAATATAAAGAAGTTATTGTGTGAGAGTCTTATGAAAAAGACCCAAGGGCACAGCGGTAGGGAGTGTGGTGTGTGGTGTGTTATAAAGGGTTGAGGTGTTGAGGTCGGGGGTTCGAGTCTTGCTCACCCCCGACTTCCACTTCCGGTTTTTTTTTAAAAAAACTTAAAGAACAAAAGTTGTTAAGGAACCTTTTTTAAGCAACTTTAACAAAAACAGTTTAAGCTGAAACTCAAAAATAAGTTTTTTTTTTTTTTTTTTTCTCTTAATGAGCATATGAAGTTGATGTCTCAGAAACAAGCTTTTAAAAGCCTAAAAGCTACTTTTCATTTAAAGGCTTGCACACTACTCAAATTAAGCTCAATTTTGAAACTAAAAGCTGTCCTAGATAGCTTATGATACCTAGCAACCAAATTTGAAAAGATACCTAAGCTAAGAACACTATAGGCTAGCTTAATTTGATGATCTAAAAGGCTAACTCAGAAATAAGCACTAAAAGCTTTAAAACAACTTAAGCTAAAATGCTCAATAAGCTAAAACAGACCCTAAGCTTTTGGAATCTTATCAACCTACTAGCATTCTATGAATCTAAACCATAAAAACACCTCCTAAAAGCTAGAAAACTAAATTGAAAAGGATAAATATTAGTACTAACTGTTTTCTGGTCTTTTTAAGGTTTTATTATGAAATTTAAAAGCTAAATACCCTATGAAATAAGCTAAAATGTGAAAAACAAGTTTTAATCTATATTAACTTATAGGTTAACTATAACCCTACTGTTTTTAAAAGCTAAAAACCAAATAAGCTATCCTAATTTTTGATCAAAAACCACTGCAGTTTAAGACTGCAGTGGTGTCTATCTGATGCAAATGGCAAAGAGGCAAAACCAATATTGCAGGTGACCAAGTTTGTCAATCCTGCACTAGACACTCTCAATGAGTGTGTTTAAACTCAACACAAACAAGATCCAAGCTCAATGAGGCTTGGATTAAATTTTTAACAAGCAAAGGAAAGGGAAAATTCCCCTGGTGCAGGAACAAAGAGATTAAGCCTCAAAATTTTCTTGAACATAAACTAATGAAATCAAAACCTTTTAAAACTATTATTTAGATTATGAAAAATGAACTGACCAAATTGAAAACACAAACTATTTGAACTATAAGTTCAAACTCATTAATCCAACACCCTTTAACAAAGCAATTTTCATTTTAGCTTTTAAATTTGAAATCTAGCTATCTAAACTTGAATACCAGGTAACAAACAACTTATGACAGACCTTATAAGCTTAAACTAACAACTAGATAAGCCATAATTAAAGAGATTATAACTATGCTATGAATTTTTGAGCTTATGACAGATTTAAAGAGCAAATATGAGAAATTTAATATCTATTCTATAAAAATCAAAAACAGATAATGAAATCTACTTAACAAGCATAAAAACATATAGATAAGTACAGTTAAACTAATAATAAGTAGAAATAAGCAACTATTAAGCTAGTAATCTAAGACAGAAATGGAAATGAGAAACTTACTTAAACCTTAGCTAAACAAAGGCATAAATTGCTCAAAGAGCTTATCAACAGCTTTGGCTTATCAAAGATAAGCCAGTAAAAGTCCTTGGAAGCTCATCCCTTGCTAGCTTCCCTTCCATAAGCTTAGGAGTCCAATAATCAAAGTATTAAGTTGATTTTAAGGTTTAAGTAAATTAAAGACTGAATTAAGCTCAATCACAAGCTTATAGACTTGTGAGAGCTTATAAGAGCTTATTGGTCCGTACACTATCACTAGAGCTTATAGAGAGCTTTTGACAAATTTATTAAAGAAAACTCAAATTTAATTAACTAAAAAGGCTTGATTACATTACTTGAAAAGAAAATTACAAAAGTTTAAATGAAAATTACATTTACTTAAAAATTAAAAGCTTAAGCTAAATTTCCTAAAAATCTAAAAGCTACCAACTAGGTGTAGAAAGATGTCCTCGTGTGTGAGGATAAAGGGCTTAATATAGCCATCTTCTGAATCTTCTAGGCTCCTTGGTTGTTACACGCTCCTTCCTCTTTTGGCCCTTAGATCATATCAATCATTGGATGCTTAATTTGGGACGTTGGATCACATCTAGCTTCACACGGATTGCCAGTGTGGCAATCTGTGATGTGACAGCTAGTGTGCTAGTTGTGTGAATGTATCTAGTGCAAAATCCCATTCTCTTTGTGTTACTTCACTTATCTATGTGTCCTTTCTTCTTGGGTTTCCACCAATGAGAGGGCTTGGGTGACGTTTTATCCTGCCATGTTGTACTTTTGCTACTTAATTACCCATCTTTAGCCCTCAATTTGTGTCAAAAGCCCTTTGGTTTGACTCGTGTGTACAAGGTAGAAGACGATCTACAGTAACAACAAACTTTCCCGCTTCTTTTTTTACTCTAAGGGTGCGTTTAATTTGTGTTTGACCCGGGTCTTTGACCTAGGTTTGGGCCGGGGTATAAAGGATTTGGGCCCGGGTTATAAAGGATTTGGGTTTGGTCTTAATATACAAAATAACAAGTGTTAACTTTTATCTAAATTAAATTTAACAACCGTTAGGACATTTAAGGATGTATTTGTTGGGATTGGTTTATAAATAAGGGACTGGTTTGGTAACTTTGGATTTGTCTTTTTGTGTTTGACTTGGGTTGACTGAGAGTTGACCAAGGCTTGACTAATTGTTGACTTTTTGACCTTTGATAGACAACTTTTGACTTTTTGCGTGATCTTCCGTTCCCGTGTTCGTTTTTGCCCGGTTTTAACCGTTTTCTTGTGATTTTTGCTTTATCCTACCTACACAATAGAGAAAGCCCCCCGCGACCCCCACAATACTAGTAATATACAAGCATTTTACGCACAGTTTTTGCGTCTTTAGGTCTATTTGGAATAAAAAACGGATAAGTGTTTTCACACATTCAAATGGATATAATGGGTTAACGATACTATCGGAGTGAAAATGTTTAAATATGGTCAAATATAGTCATGTTCGGGTAAATGACTCATGATAAGTATTTTTTGCCATGTCAGAACTTTTGGAAAAAATTATGGAAAGTGTTGAAATTAAGGTTTGAGAACCTTGGGAACCTCTTACAAACGAACGGGTCATGTCGAAATTTATAAAAACGAGTCACACTTAGAAAATATTGTAGAAAACTTATTTTGTGTCGATTCGACTAAAGGACAAAAGATGAATTTTTAATAAACAATTAATTTCAATATTAAAACAATCACGTGGTTATACTAAGATGGGAAGATATTAGACTTACCCCTTTTAGCACGGTTAATAAGACAAAAAAATAAAATAATTTATTATTTATATTTCAAGTATCAAAAAAACATCTAAATAGGAAATATATATATTAAATATATATATATATAAATATATATATATACTATATCCGTTACGAAGTGCTTTATTCTGTTATTTTCCGATTCTTTTTTTTGGATTCTTACCCCTTTTCTCGTCGAATTTCCTCGAATCATTTGGACAATTGTCCCATATTAGTTTGTTGATTCTATTCTTGAGTGTCATGTGTTGATGTCACACTTAGCCCAAGTGCACCGAGTTGTTTTACTTAGTTACCACACAACCATGATACCAAAATGGTTTATGAGAATGAGAATAAGGGTTTGTATGAGAATAAGGGTTTTTGTAATGAGGAATAAGGGTTTTGTAATAAGAATAATGGTTTGTAATGAGAATTAGGGTTTTGTAATGAGAAAAAGGGTTTTGTAATGAGAACAAGGTATTTCGTGTGAGTAAGGACAAATTCTTGTACAATAAGACAATTTTGTACAAAATGTTAATAAAGTGAATTTAATGATTAGGTCATGGTCAGGTACCGTTGTGCGTTGTGTAGAGTTTATCTGTGCGATTATTATTATCTATCGAGGTGAGTTCTCGTAGCCCCACTTTTTATGTCTTTTCCGTTGGGGAAAACGATACTCAAAACTGTTTTGATGTGTTCTAACTGTGCCGAAACTTTGGTTTTGTTTTTGGGACAATGTTATGTGCTTATGACTGCTATGTGAATATTATGTGGTTTGATTGTACTTGTATGCATCAAGATGCATGTAACTGTATGTGATTAGCATGGATTTGCTATGTTTGTGATGGTCTTGCCCTAAGTAAATGCTCTAGCTGGTAGGCTTTAGGTGCGGGTGACCTCGGAGTTGCTACTCCAAGAGCATGGGTATATGCTATTGTGATGACTAGCACGGGGATGCTATGTCATGGTGTATGATTAGCGGGGATATTAAGTTATAGAATTGGAATGTTTTGCATATATTCACTGTCATATTGCACAATTGTCCACTACTAAAAATTTTGGCACATCGACTGGGTTTTCTTCAAACCTACGAGCTCACTAACTTTATGTTGACCTTTTCGAGTATCATTTTCAGTTGTGTTGCAAACCAAGGTAAATCGAGAGTAATGGTAACTAGAGACGTATACACGCGGGGTGTTATTTTGAGACTTGTATATTTTAGATCAAAAGTGTAAATTTGGTGAACTATTGTAAATCAAGAACTTGGCAAACTTTGTATGGTATGATCTTGTAACTTGTGCGATGAAACTATAGTTGCATCCCATGTTTTCGCCATTGTCGGGGTGTGACAAATTGGTATCCATAGCCAAGATTATAGAGAATGCCCGTTTTTATGAAAACAAAAACGTAACTATAACCAAACTAGAGTTTTTGAAAAACCTCAAACATGACGAAAGTTAACTATCCTGAGCGGTTCATAGTTTTTCCTAAAGATTTTTTGTGGAGAGAGTTAAGAGATCACAAGTTATAAAACACCCTAATTTCCCATTTTTCTAAAACTTTTTTTTATTTTTTTTTTATTTTTTTTAATTTTTTTTTAATTTTTTTTAATAATATAGTTGAGATAATTTTGACTTTCGTTATTTCCATAACTGTTAGGGATCATAGAACAAATGCATTTCGATTCCGAAATGCCCCAAAAGGATAAATTCATCGTCCCTGACTTTTTACTTATCCAAACCAAGCTTAAAACGAAATCACAGCTAAATATCAGTTAAGATGCTAACACTACTCATATTTGCAACTTGTGAACTTTTTACTCCCGACATTTATTATATCTTAAGTGAGTGTGCTATCTTGAATTTCAACCATGGATCAACTTTTTGCAACATACTATGCTTTACGTTCCACCTTAGAATAATGAGTTTAAAGGCGAGATCATCCCATGTAGCGACTTTCGTCTCGGCACATCCCAACCTTACGGCTAAGTGACCAGGCTTTTGACACCCCACAGAGACTAGTATCGGGACTTACGGACCTTAGGTTTCAAAAACTCTCAGGTTTCCCGGATATTCATAGCTTATAAAGTAGAATAGTCAAAGTGCAAAAGCATATTTGAATTTAACAAAAAGAAGTCAATTTATTAATTTAATTTAACTATTTAGACATTTATGCAATTGTAACCCTCGACCTTTTAGAAGGCTGCAACATCGGTTGTGAGCCAGCAAGATGCAGCAAACTTTTATCAGTCTCGGATTTTTATTATTCTTACTATGGGCTTTCTTTAGAAGACTACCACATCGGTTTTGAGCCGGCAAGAGGTAGTAAACTTTTATCAACCCACAGCTTTTATTATTATTATTTTTTCATTTTATCATCATTTTTTTTATTATTTTATTTTATTTTATATATATATATATTTATTTTTTAAAGAAGACTTCTTTTTGAAAAATTCAAGTATAAATTTGAACTAAGACTAAAATTTTTGCATAAAAAATTGTTGATTTTAATCTCCAAAAACAACACGTATATTAATTCGGTTAAGAGCTTATGGGAGAAAAAGCAACAAGTTACATACATGAGCTCTTAGGATTTCCAAATAATCCTTGTTTAGCATCCTACTCATACTTAACTCTATCATTTTTCGTTCTTCGCAAATTAGCGAACACTTAGCCTAAAAGTTAAGGAACAAGCTAGAGCTCAACACGCTCGATCGGGTCAAAATTTACTCTTATTCTTACCCAGCAAGAAAGTCAAAAATGTGACAAAAACACTTATTTATTTTTTATATTTTTTATATTTTTCTACAAATAAAACTTAAAAATTTAAAATTTTTGAAAATTTTGCTATTTTTGCGGGAAAACGAGGTACGTGAGAACAAAACAATAAGTAGGTAACATCAAATCGATAGATTCCCTCCCCAAACTAAAACGAAACATTGTCCTCAATGTTTTAAGGCGGGTCTCTACGCAAATCTAAGCCGTTTATTAATTATGCAAAGATAAACGTGAATCGATAAGATGAAAGGATATTGGATTTCCCCAAACTCATTGCAAACAAAGGATAGGAAGCTCGAGTGAACCGGGACAAAACACCGAACACGAGAGTCTTCAGAAAAGTTGGGTCTATCCTGCAAACAATCACAAGCACAAAAAACAAACACAAAGAACGGAAGAGTACAAGCCTCCTCACAACACATTAGAAGCTAGAAAGAAAAATAGAAAATGGATAAGCATGGGGTGCCTCCCACGAAGCGCTTTGTTTTTGGTAACCGAGTCACTTAGTTTGACTCGATCCCTGAATTTATTCGTCCTTAGGGAGAATAAATGGAACTGGCTTAAGAGAAAAATGAAAAGTAGAGATGCCAGGGTCAAAAACGAGGTCCTCACTCCTGAAAGAGAGAATAACAAGAGAATCCTCAGGATAGGTGAAAAATGGGAGAAAAGTCCAAATGACAAATGTGAAGGAATTGACATCTTCAACATTTAAGGATAAAACAATTTCCCCTTGGTTAAAATCTTCATCCTTCTTCATGGCCGTATCGGGCTTAAAATTTAAGCAAACATCCGGTGGTTCCGGCGGAGGACGAGGAGATGACGGGTTGAGATCAAAGTGGAATGATTCAGACTCAGGATCATTTGAATTATTAGAAATAACAACGCTAGTCAACCCTCCTTGATCGGATTCAATCTCAAAAAGAAATGAATCATACTCGGGAAAAGAGTAATTAACATGAGTAGTGGTACTGCCACTTCTCGTCTCTTCCGTCTGATCGCTGAAAGTCTCGAATTCAGGTAAAGAGTTACTGAATGATAAAGAAAAGTATCGGACTCCTCAAAGAATGAACCATTATCCGTGTCGGGAATAGGAAATGAAGAGGGAGACTTGAACACAAAATCAGGAGTAGGGTTGTTCTTTAAAGATTTGATATTGGTAATAAGACGATGGACGTTTAATAATTTCTCACGAAGAATAACGTCTTGGATTTGAAAAATATCTTCTAAGTCAAATTCTTTCTCTTCTTGATCTTCATTCTCCTCCTCTAAACTATCGTACTCCAATTTGAGAGGTGATGCTTCAACGTACTCGATGTTCTCATAAGAATCGTCATCACTTGAAATATCATGATCATAACAATCAACTTCTTCTTCATCAAATTTGTCTTCATCCATTTTCGGTGGAATAAGAGCGAATTCACTGGTGAATTCCTCGGAAAGAAAATCGATCTTAGGAGACGTGATCAGAATATCTTGACTAAGCAAAGATTCAGCATAAGAATGATCATTATCACAAATATCGTCGGAGACTTCCTTGGATCCACTTGGGATTGGGACGAGGTCCTCAACACTAGATTTATCCTTTTCAGGAATAGTGCTAAGTTCCTTTTCCCCCATGATCAGAGGGTCTTCGGGCTCTTTAGATGGTTCATCGGGTGTGATTGCTTTAGGCCTTCTTCATATAACAGTATACTCATCATCGTCATCATCGAAGTAGAAAAGCGGACGATTCCATCTTAGACAATTAATATATTCTGAAAACTCTTCACTGATATTTCGCACACTACAAGCTTTACTCATCAATTCTTAAATATTCCTCTTGTCGATATTGCTGTCCATTCAAAGCATCTTTAATTCGCCAAAACCTTTCCAAGCTTATCAATTAAACCCTTTGGTGTTATTCCAAAAGGTATACGACTAAACTTCCTTAAGAAGGTGCACACGTCCTTCAAAAAGTTGTCTCTAACTTCTTCATCATCAATCATTGAAACATCCCAATATGGAATAAAACTTTGAGTTGCCGTCTCCTATCCTCCATTATTAGAGAGTCAACGGGCTCCTTGGTTGATAAAACGGGTGTGATTGCAATGGTATAGTCCTCGTCATCATCATAGCAAATGGGAATCTTCCAATATCGATCTTCAGCTGCTTGCTCTTCCACAATTCGCCTTTCTTCTTCCTTCTTTTGCATAATTTGACCAACCATATCACATATGGATGTCATTTGCTCCATAAGCTTGTTTTGAGAATTGAGAAACTCCTTTTGAGCATTTAAGATTGGATGATTGACGGTATATTGCTGGGGCTGAACTTGGTCAAAACCAAAAGAATTAGGATCATAGCAAGAATTTTGATCATAATAATCTTCATTCATTGTTTGACATTGAAAAGTTTCATGAGGACCCCCGCAATTTTCACAACAATTGTATTGTTGAGAAGAACTTTGAGAATTTTGTGGAAAATAATTATCATTAAAGTTTTGATTGTAACACGGCTCCTGTTCATAGACAAGCGGGAACTGTGGTGGACAATCATAACCATAATGAGCATTATTTCCACATAACTCACACAAGTAAGTCTCAAACTGGAGTTGTGGAGGGTGGGTGAGAACACTTGGAGAATCATTGAAAGAATTAGGTTTGGAATCATAAGTGAATGAATTCTCATCTTTATAATTGCATGTCGGATGAACACTTGGCAAAGTCTGTGGGAGCTCATTAATGGTTTGATTGCATTGTTCTGGATTAGAGATAATCGGAGCTTTTGGTGGACAATTATAACCAATATGAGCACCGTTCCCACAAGACTTGCAAGTACATTGTTGACAAAAGATACCGTCTAACAAATCACCACACTTGTAACAACAATTGTGGTTAATTTGTAGAGGACTTTGCGAAGAATTTACACCGGGGTCTTGATTGAAGACGAATGGCTCTTGAGGTGCACTAACAACATTAGTGTTGTGTTTGGATGACTTGGAGGTGTTTAGAATTTTGTTTTCATCATGAATTGTATACCAACCTTCATTCAAACACTTTCGCACAAAAACACAATGTCGACAATATAAACCATCAACCGGTTTTCCATAAGTTGCACAATTCTGAGGAGGTTTAGGAACAAGAATTTTGTCTTCAAGACCTCCTTTTGAACAACAAAAATCCGCAGTGTACAAAGCTCCACAAGTCATGCATTCCTTAATCGAGAAGAGGGGGTTCAAACGATGATCGAGTGACGCCATAAGAATTAAACAATTTAGAGGGTTAAGGAAAAGAATTAAATGGATAAGAAGAAAAAGAAGATTATTTTTGGTTTTTAATCTAATTTTAACGGACAATGAGATAGACAACTTGAACCAAATAATCAAACTTACTTCACGGTAGCTCTTAAAAATTTTACTTTTTAAGGTGAGCCGTATTTCGTAAATGACACAAATGGGCAAGTTTTTAAATCTTTTATTCGAGTTGGGAACTTACTAATGGATAATACCTCAAATGAAGGTATATTTGTTGTTGTTCTTACCAACGTTGTTTTAGTTTATTTTTATATTTTTGGACTAAATTTTTTTAAATATAAATTTTTTTTGGTTCTTTTATAGTATAATTATACTAAAAGAAAAGAAAAATATATTTTTTTTTACTTTTTATTTTTTTTATATATATTTTTTATTTTTTATTTTTTTAACAAAACAAAACTTTCAAAAATGAAAGGGTCTTCAAATCACGATCAACAAACTTCAAACGAGATAATCTTAATCACAAATCCCCGGCAACGGCGCCAAAAATTGATTCGTCAGAATCTATATATACGTAATAATAAAATATATAATATGATGGAAAATTACCAGATTACCCTTGAGGACAAAGGTAAAAAGGAAAATCTTCACAAATATATATAATATAATATAATACGTATATTAAACCGGGAAGTATGATTCCCCGGGTCGTTTCCCCAACGATTCGTGAAATTGAAACCACGTTCTAGTTTGGACAATGATTTGAATTAAAACAAAGATTGATTTGATTATCTATATCTACTAATTAAAAGCAACAATTAAAATAAGAAAACTAAAGCAATTAAGCACAAAAACAATTAACGGGAACAAATTAAACGCGACAAATAAGCAACTAAGGCAAGATTAATTCCTAAAAATGCAAACTAAATTTCTAAACCTAAATTAAGGTAAAAGAAAATTTTAAGAAAAAGAAAATTATTTTTTTTATTAATTTTGAATTTATTATGAATTAAAAACTAATTAAATCTATTTAAATCCTAGAAAATAGCCAATTAATTCTTAAAAATTCTAAAAAAATGATTTTTAAACTTAGAAAAGTCTAAAATACTATAAAAATTCAGAAAACTATTTTTAATTACTTTTTATAATAAAATCCTATTTTTAAAATTAAATATAAAAGATTAAAAAGGAAAATAAAAATCTAAAAGTGGTAAAAATGGTTTTAATGAATGTAAAACTAGAACTAATTTTTCTAAAACTAAAAACTATTTTTTTGTATTTTTCTAAAAACTTTTTCTATTTTTTATTAATTTTCGAAAGTTAAAACCTAAGAAAAATTCTAGAAATTAATATAATAAAGGGAAAATTACAAAAAATTCAGGAAAAGTCCTAAATGTAACAAAGAACAAAGGAAAAATAAAAATAAGCCCCTAGCTTATCTAATAAGCTGGGGAAATAAGCTGAAAAGCTACGGCTTAATAAGGAAAAAGAAAATGAAAAAGAGTATAAGGATTAAATGAAAAGGAATGTGGTTGGATGAGCTATTGAAGCAAATTGGTAAGTCGTGTGTGTTGTGTGGGAGAGGTCACGGGTTCAAGTCTGGGCATACACCCTTTTTTTTTTTTTTTTTTTTTTTTGAAAACTCAAAAGAACAAAGTTGTAGAGGACAACTTTTTAAGCTACTTTAATAAAGAAACTATAATCTAAAACTCAAAAGTAAGCTCTCTAAAAGCTAATGAAAAAGCTGTTTTCAGAAAGTAAGCTTATAAAACCAAAAAGCTAGGTATCACTTAATAGCTTGTACACAACTCATTTTAAGCTCATTTTTAAAAACAAAAGTTGTCCTAGAAAGCTTATGATAAGTAGAAGCTAAATTTGATAAGCTAATTAAACTAACAACACTCTAAACTAACTGAATCTAGTGGTATAAAGAGCAAACTCAGGAATTAAGACTTGAAAGCTTAAAAACAACTTAAGCTAAAATACTCAATAAGCAATGACAGAAGCTGAGCTTTTGACAACTTATCAAACTACTTATAAGCTACAAGTTTTAACCATAAAACTAAATTATATAAGCTAAGTATCTAGATTAAGAACCTAAAATCTACTTACTACTGTTTTTGTATTTTTAAGATTTTTGATGAACTTTTAAAGCTAAATTAACCTAAGAAATAAGCTAGAAATGTGAAAATAAGCTTTAAGCTACCTTTACCTATATCTAATCTAATAGCTAATTGAATTTTAGATTCTAAATCCTACAAACACAAGCTTAAATGAAGCTGAAAAGATAGCAGTAGTAACTGCTGTTACTACTGCTGATGCAAATGACCAAATGGGCTAGAACCAAATGCAGGAGACCAAGTTGGTTACTCCTGCACTAGACACACTCAATGAGTGTGTTTAAACTTAACACAAACAAGATCCAAGCTCTCCTAAGCTAGGATCAATAAGATCTTTATCAAATTTTTCTTAAAAACTCCCCTGGTGCCAGATTAACATAATAAGCTTAAACTTTTAGAAATTTTAAGTCTAACTTTTGAAAATGCACTAACTGTTGATTTTAAATGATAATGAAACTATCTCAAACAAATTACAAAACTCAGTTTGACTTTAAGTGGTCAAACTTTGTTATTCCAAACACTCCTTTAAAATTGCCAATTTAAACTTAAGCTTATGAAATTAAAATCCAGTTAACAAAACCTTATTACCAGATATCAAATAGCTTATTACAAACTTAATAAACAAATATCAATCAGCAAATAAGCTAGAATCCATAAGCTACACATTACTCTAATATTTTTGGATTTTTTTGGTTTTTAAGACTATCTATGAAAAATTAATATAAAAACTAAAAAAACAGATATTCAAACTCACTTAATAAGCACAATAAGACAATTTTAAACACTAATTAGCTAATGAATAAGCAGGATAAGCAAATTAAGCAGACTTAAGCTAGAAATTTAAGAACAAAAGCAATAAATGGAAACTTACATAAAACCTTAGCTTAACAAAGGTTGAATAAGCTCAAATGAGCAGTCTACAAGCTCTGGCTTATCCTAAGATAAGCCAGTATAAGTCCATATGAGCTCTTCCCTTTTAAGCTCATCTTCCAATTGTCACAGTCCAATAGCATAGGTAATTAAGCTTATTTTAGAGTTTAAGTAGATTAAAAGAATAATTAAGCTCAATCACAAGCTTAGAGACTTGTGAGAGCTTGCAAGAGCTTATTGAAAGCTTGAATGAACAAACAGATATGAAAGACAATGAAATGAAATTCGATTTTATTTATTACTTGAAATTGAGTGATTACAATGATTGGAAAATGGAAATTGACTAAAAACTAAGAGATTACAATATTGAAAATGTTTAAAAGCTAATCTAACATTACACTAATAAGCTAAAAAAACTACACACTCTACTGTGTGAAAAAGAGGGGGTTTATATAGGAAGTGAGAGGAGGTGAGGTGAGAGTTGTGGTGTCATCAGAGTGAATTTAGGCCGTAGGATCACTTTCCAATCATTGCTTGATCAATTTAAGCCCTTAGATGTCTTTATCTTCACACGGATTGCCAAATCATGATTTTAAACCAATAGAAAGCTTCCACGTGGCACGAGTGATGTGGGGTGAGGGTTGTTAGCTCTAACAGCTTGCGTTTAACTTAGCTTAACCCTGATTTGATCTTTAATTAGAGTAAGGTTAAGCATTTGGGCGCGTTTTTGATTTTTGGGGTGAAAACTAAGTGGCGGGAAAATCAGTTGGGGTTGTTTGTCGGGTGTAGACGAGTATTGAATGGGGTAAAAGGTTTGTTTGACTTGGGCTATTGATACCGGGTAAAGGAAAATGGGCCAGGAGGGTTTTGGGCTTTTGGTGTTTTATGGGTTTAATAGTTAACAAATGTTAACTATAAAGGGTTTTTAGCCCGTTAAGGTAAAGGGACCATTTATGTAATTTTGGAATTTATGAGGGATTGATTTGGAAATATTTGAAGTTTTGTCCTTTTGTGATGTTGACTTGGGTTAACTAAGAGTTGGCCAAGGGTTGACTTTTTTTCCTTTTGCTTTTGAATCCATGGCTTCTTGTGTGCTCTTCTGTTCCTCTTGTTCGTGTTTGTCCGATTTTGATCGTTTTCTTGTGATTTTTGCTTTATCCGTACCTACACAATCAGAAAGACAAAACAAGCAATATACAAGCATTTTATGCACATTTTTGGTCTTTATTGGGCCATTTTTAATATAAATGGATATGTGTTTTCACACATATCAAAATTCCCCAAACTAAACGATTGCGTATCCTCACGCAATATTATATGTTTTATAACCAAATACCTCAAAACTTCCCCAAACTAACCCTTTAAGAAGTAGTAAAGTCTTTAGTGGGGAGAATTTCTAAGTCACAAGTTATAAAACACCCCCTTTTCCCATTTTCAAAACTTTTTCTCTTTTTATGATTTTTCTTAATTAACTACCTAACTACAACTTATTTTTGTGTGACATAATGTATTGTTTTCATTACCTTTTTGGTAACTTTTAGGATCATGGAACAAAAAGCACAATTAAGTGTCTAAAAAGATAACTTCATCATTCCTGACTTTTCACTTCTCCCAAACTAAGCTTAAAAATAAGATCACCGTTAAGTACAAACTAAGATGCTAAGACTACTTATAATTACAACTTGTGAATTTTTCCTCCCGACATATATCATATATGTGTGTGCTTAAATTAATTTAAACCATTAAATCCACATATTTAGATAGTTGAAATCCGACTAAGCTTTACACATTGGCCTTTTGGACTAATAT